>JBAMHW010000021.1:10385418-10407701 GCA_037177495.1 Rhadinocentrus ornatus | reverse complement strand
ATGACAATAAAGGCATTCTATTCTATTCTATTCTATTCTATTCTATTCTATTCTATTCTATTCTATTCTATTCTATTAACGGTAAAATTTTGGGTGAAAAAAAAAGCCAAATTTAATGATTCATTGCCATATTATAGTCTATAACCAGGCGTGCCCAAAAGATTTTAACAATCTATTTGTATAAAAAAATGAAGATAAATAACTATCAAATAAAGCTTGTTCAAATATAAGAAAGTAAACAGCTTCATGATTTGCTTATGTCAAGTGTTCTTTATCCAAATTATTTTTATTAAAGGAATCAATCCAACATTATTTGTTTTCATATTGTGTAGGCCTAGTTCTAAATTTTGTTGTCTGCCTCAACTGAAATTAATTTTATTATTTAATTTCACGATTTAATTTAATCTCACAATTTACTATCAGTTACTAAAGGGTCATAGAAGTCTCATATATGTGACATTACAAACACAAACTTGTAGTGAAAATTTTCATTTAAAAAGGTTAATTAAACTAGTAGGTATTTATTTATTTATTTATTTTTTTTACCTGATGCGAAGAGCTTATCAGAACTCAACTTCCCATAGTGCTTCACTCTTAGGTGTCAACGCGGCTAGCAGACCGGACTGTACGTCACATTCCTGCATTCCCGTTTTCCTCAGAGTGGGACGTTGGAGTTACCACCAGATAGCTAATCTTCTTTTTTCTTCTTTTTGTTTTTTGACAAACGCACACATGACGCGGCAGATTTGATCTCAGGGGGTGATCCCGGCTTCTCCAGGAGTCAGAATCTCACTTTATGTAAGGATTTATCTCATTTTAAGCCGGTCAAATGCGTCTTTCTGTTGGAGTTCTCTATCCGTTTAAACCAGTGAACAGTTTTATAAGATGTGCTGCATTTACTGCGAACACAATCATTACGAGAGAAGATTATTCTTTGACCGACACTGGCAGACCTGTTGATATTTCACGGGTGACAGAGTTGTTTTAATCCGTTATTTGTGGCCTGTTGTTGACAGTTGTACTTAATCGCTAATGTTAGCATGCTGGTTAGCCGCAAGGCTTGCGTCACCATTGTTACCGGTGATAGGCGGGCAGACACACCAGGGCGTGGAGGCGCCTCCAGATGTGGCTTTTGTTACCGGGGACACAGTGGTGGAAGAGGGTTCCACCATTAATTATCCAGTGAGGATGCACTTTTTAGCTAACGGGCATTTACGATATTAGCTCCCCGTGCAACATGGGCGTGGTTATACTTGCAAAATAGAGAAACCTGTAGCTAATGTAAAGATGCATCATCAAAATAATTCCATACTTTGCACTTGCGTTACAGGAATGATTAAAATGGACTATTGAAATGATAGATGTCAGATTGCCCTGCAAAGTAGCTGAGCTTGCTGCAGATGAGCAGACTGTCTCAGCTGCTGACCCTTACATCACAGACTTGATCACAACTGCTGCTGTAGCTGGACCATACAGTCTATTAGCTGGCTATGGGATCAGTGCCACTTCTTACACATAGGTGTAATATTTTTAACAGTATTTGATATAGATATATTTGAAAGAGCTGAAGAAGTTTATTAGATTTAGTAGCTTGTTTGCGTAATAACCCCTAAGCATGTCATGGGCTGAGTTATTGTAATGTGGTGTGTATTTTTTATTGAACTTACCCATCTTCTTTAAGAATCAGTAAATTATCTGTCATTAGTCAGGCATTATTTGGTAATGAACTTTTTAAGCTGTATAATATATTCTTTAAAGACCTGACTGTTGACTTCTAGGCTACTCAAGTTTAGTTTGCTCATAACATTCCTAAGATTATTGCTGTGTGGAGACTGATATGATCAGAGTGACTTTAGTGAGATAAAATGATTTGCATAAAAGAGTTTGCATGTGGCTACAAGTCACAAGATAGTGTTCCCCCTAATAATTTAAAACAAGTCAGAATTTGTCACACAGGCTGGATCAATTTTGTTTGATTTATGTTTAACAAAATTTTTATTGAAGAGCTGAAAATCTTTTGAATAATGGATGTCTTTTACTTGCTCACATCACTCTAGTGCTTGACTAGGTGCCGACTTTTGTATCTGTTCACTTCTCCAAGTAGACTAAATTTAGCTAGAAATAGAGTTAAACGACCTGACAGTTTTGCCTGATATTGTACATCTGTGGCGCCTCAACTGCAGATGTGTGCTAATTTACTGGTCTTTAAAGCAGTAGGTCAGGTTCAGCCAGTGCAGTCAGTAATTTGTTACTGTTTGTTTGCTTTTGTTATTTCAAAAGCAAGGTTTCAGAGGGAAATACACAATAATGAAGATAAAAATCAAACAAGTAATGCAGCATTTACAAGTTACAGACATGCAAAAAACTTTGTGAAAATAGCAGTATCTTTATCTTTTTCTTTTGTGGAAATAGTTATTTAACTGACACAATTATCAAGTTTTGCTAACATAATTATGTAGTTTATTTGAACTTGCATCACCTTGTGGCCTTTTTGCATAAGTCTGCAGATACTTGGCATTAGTAGTTTTTCTTCTTTTTAAAAAAAAATAAAAAATTCTGATCCATTTTTGCATAAACTTGACTTTAGGCCTAGAATTGCTGGAAATGTTAGGGTTTGTAAGTGAACCTTAATAATAACATCCCCATTTCAGGGTAAGGCACTTTTCTGACATGAAAGTCCTGCACAACTCCAAATGGGACCCTGCAGATCTGTGTTGAAGTCTGGAAATGTTCAGCATATGCATCTATCCTTAAGTTAAATATCGCATTTCAAGCAGTCTTTGTAAGTACATGTCAGCTGCATAGATTGCTCTTAGGAACAGAAAAAAATAGTTTTGCTGATGTGTAAATTTGACCTGAACTGGAGCCTCATTCAGACCTTTTAGCTAGTGTCAGTGCATTGTCATCACCCCTGTGATCTGCAGTCCCAGCACATGAAATTGCTGCTGTCGCTGCAGGTATACAACTCCCTGTGTACCAGCAGCAACAACAGGTAGGATTCAAGGTTGTGAATCACAGCTGGTTGTATGCATGCAGAATGCATTCTGAGGAGTGCTCTGGGGAAGCGAGCTCATGATGAAGAGAGTGGGAGTAGTCTGCAGAAAACTGGAACACACTGAGTCACACTGTGTTGCAGAGATCTAGCCTCCTCGGTGGGAACTGCTGCTCGTTACGTTGCATGTGTTGCATGGATGAGCGAGTGGGAAAAGAGAAATGAGGAGAGATTACATGGATGATTCAGAAAAAACATACAGCAGCTTCATGAGAGGAGAGAGATTAGGAGGTGGCTTAAAGCTGAGACTGGAGGCTTTTATGTAATGCAGTTATTTTGTGGTTAATGTTATAAATTTGGAGTTTACATAGCTTTGGATAGCATGTTTCTGCTTGTATTATCATCATGTCATGAGCTAAGGGCTGACCAATAATAGTCACAGTTATATTGCAGGTTAGCCTTTGTCGTCCCGCTTTCACTTTTTTCAGCTTTGAGATCCTTTTGCTGCCTGACCTCGGTACATGTTGGGAAGCCAGTGAGCAGCTTTACGCACCCTAATTGTTTGCCATTACTGTGTGCATGGATCTGAACAAAGTATAATTGTGGGAAACAGTCTCAACTGGTCCACAGTTCTGCACATGCCAAATTCTTTCCTATTAGTGGGACAAAGGGAGACAATGCTGCTATTGTTATGAATGTAAATGCATATTCACATATCCCCTTGACCTCCCGTGTGGCATCTGTTACTGGTCTGTTCCCCTGGATCAGGTCATTCAGCTAACTCTGTACACATTCATATGTTTTGTGACAACAGCTTGTTGGCATAAAAGGGAAACCGCCTCTACAACACACTCCTATGAAGGTGGTTTGAAGTGTTGGCTATATAAATGCATATTTTTCAGTTTTGTTGTATCAATCATCAATTTTTATCTGCAGTATTAGTGTTTTTGTAAATGTAAGTATTTAGAATAACCTGTTACTCTGCCCCACAGGGAAGTTTCTTCTTCCTCTGTTTTAATAGCCTTTTTCAGATATACTGCCCTAGAGTCAGTTGCAAACATCATTAAATTTCCACTTGAGTTGTTAACAAACATGCAAGAAATACAGTTCGAAAATGTACCATGGGCTGTTGCTAAAAAATCTTGAAATCAGAATCTGATGCTAAAAGTGGAGCTGAACTTTTCACCCATCGAGTTAAAAAATAACAAACAAACCACGTTCAGTTTTCACAGCTTAAGCTTTACTTTGCCCGTGCAATATGGAATCTAGGACAGCAAATTTTTGTGAAAGAGCTAAAATGTTTTACTTTATGATGGACTGTTTGCATCTGTAGTGAAACTAAAGTCTAAATGGAAAGGCCTTTGATGTGTTTTGTCCTGGTTTAGCCAAATTTTCTGATTTCAAAACACTTCAAATTGAACAGATTTGTGGTTTCTTCATCCTGTTTATACACATAAATACTACAATAAGTGTGCCAGTTGCATGATCAGACTTAGTAAGTACTACTTCAAAGTGTTGGGAGTTTCTTAAGCTAGACAGTCAGTGGAGGACCAGATTAGGTGAATTATCAGCTCTCACTGCATGTGGTGAGAACATTAACTCAGACTCCCACTGTGATGACCAGGTCATATGTTCTGTTCTGTTTTGGGTATAAGGATCATGGACCCTTATACTGTTGTTTTTTTGGTGATATCAAATTAATTAAACCAGAGATGCATTACACTGTTCAGAATTCTGTTTCTGTTCATTATTGGATAAACATCCATAAAAAAGAGTCTTTAACATATGAAAACAAGTGATAATGTAAATATCTATATCTTGATGTCATTTTTATGTTTTTATACATCTCATTCAGCAGGCCTGGAGATGTGTAAACTGTGTAGACTTTCTTAGTTACATGCCAAGCATAATTTCTTATTCTGTTGTCTCCAAGACTTTAAAATTCATTGATATATAATTTTTGTGTTAAAAGAAACATCTCTTTGCTTTCTTACTTTTTAAAATATTCTAAAGCTGCTCAGTTGCAAATATTTTAATTGTGACTAATTTGTGCCTTTGAGCATCAGCACATTTGAATGAACTTTTTGCACATCATGTTGTGTGTGAGAGAAACACACTCGGGCTTCTAACTTTCGCTTTAATCATTTTACGTGTAAAGGCGGATTTATGCTTATGCTTTATGCTCCGCCGAGGCTCGACGCACACCTCTTCCAGACCTGACGTGCACCCTTGCTACGCAGACTGTTGATGCGGAAGTACCCCCTTGTTATTGGTCAGTTTAGGATCACGTGTTGCCGGATATCTGGATCTTGTGGCTGAATTTGTGTGGTAACCACCGTTTCTAAAAACAATAATCAGAGGATCAAGTTGATGAGAGGCTAATCGAATTATTTATTCATTTTCTTCCACAAACTAATAAAGACACTTAACCATACTGGACGCCATTGTTGCTTTAAAACAGAAAACACCTACTGAAATGAAGTTAATCATCATAATAACTCCGACCTGGTGAGTTAACCGGCCGATACAACCCCTGCTGCTACCGTCAGATTAGGAGGAGAAACTGCAACAGACACCAAAACGACGCACACCTCCTACGCTCGAGTGCAAATGCAAACTCACCAGCATCAGCTACGCCATAGCCGGCTGCACGCAGACGCCACACAAGCATAAATCCACCTTAAGCTCAGTTCGGTCGGACAATGCCGCAGTTATACACACAAATAAAGATTGTTCTGGATTTTATTTTTCAGTGTGTTTTACTGCTTTGTATTTTTTTCCCAATTATACATGTTTGCAGTAGTTAGCAAGGGAAGAATTTGTTGGTAAACATCTAATTGTACCAATGATTTGTACAGGGAAGATGCAAAATGATGGGTTTCCATGTCTCTGCCGCTCAGACAAAGAAACAGTGTGCTGTCTGGTTCCACGCTGTGGATGTCTGGCCAGTTAGCATCTGTCTGAATGGAGCTGAGCCTGAGGCAGTCTTCAGCATGGTCGACTGCAGCACAGGCTACATTGCATTTCAGTGTTGGCCTTGTGCTGGCCTGCACTGTAGCATCAGAGAGATATCTCAGGACCACCGTTCACACAGTTATGCCGCATCCAAAAAGATTTTGGCAATGATGTGTTCAGGGTTGGTGACTGGTTATAAAACTGGTGTCACAAAGCTGTGTTAGACTTGTAGATGTCTGATTTTCATCTTTGAATTACTGAGTAGCTCAAACTAAACCTAATCCTGTCTAATGTGACTTCCTGCTGTAAAACCTTTCCACAGTCATAAACTGGGAAGGATACCAAAATGTCTTGCTTGAGATTTTTTTTTAAAGTCACATGCGAAGAAGAAAGAACACAAACTGCTAAACAACTCTTGTTGTTTGTTTCTGTATTGCGCCCCTCTTCATTATAATTCAAGGTAGCTGTGGCGCTGCTATGAATCACGCTTTTACATAGCTGACGTAACTATTACTATCCATCTTTTGCCCCGCCTACCATGTAAAGCCTGTTACATACTCCATGAGAAGCAATAACTTTTTTCTCATTCTCGAGGTTGAAGCTTATCGTAGAGTATATATTGACCGAACCAAAACAAACCTTTTTTTTTAGCTAAAGTGTATAATTATTAAGTTAGAAATGGTCTACTGTAAAAATAGATAAAATACATATTTGGAAATATCAGTAAATAAAAATGTTTTAAAGAAAGCAAAGTGACTCATTTGTTCATGCCTCTAAAGCATAATAAACTTATTAAAAGAAGAATTTAGTGGAGAAAATTTATTAATAAATAAAATTAATTAGATGAACTGTACAGTAGAATAAGTCAATTAAGTCATTTAATATTTCACTGTTTTATCTGACAAACGGCAAGTTAATAGAACATGCATAATAACAGTTTAGGTTAAATTATGTTTCTTGAACATGTTCTTGTAAAGGATCAAAAACATTTGATGTCTGCTTATATTGCATCCTGCAAGTTCTTATGCAACACAGCAGCAGTGAGGCTAAAAGTGTGGCTGGAGGATGGCAGGCAGCTCTTTGTTGGAACAGCTGGCAGAGCTGAAGGAGGAAGAGTGAAAGGGTGGTAGACAGGAAGGAGCAGGGGAGGAGTCAGAGCATTGTGGCAGAGGAGACTGAAATATGTGTAGTTTTAAGAGAAATAAGGAGGGCATGTATTACACTGCAATGGCAGAAACTCATCAAACCATAGACCAGGGTTCTCTAATTCGGTCCTACGAGGGCCGCAATCCCAAGCAGGTTTTCCATGTATCCCTGCTTCAACACACCTGCATCAAATTAAATGGATATTACAGCCAATCAAGTTCTGCACAATGACTAATTAATTTGAGTCAGGCGTGTTGCAGCAGGAAAAACCTGCTGGATTGCGGCCTCGTAGGACCAAATTGGAGAACCCTGCCATAGACAGTAGGCATGGCAATGCAATCGCCACAGCAACATACTGCATCATCACATGTAAACTCTGTCTTTCTGACTGATTTCTTTGGGGGGGTTTTTTGTGCACCATTTCTATTTTTGTTAACCTTCTACCTTCTAGTTTGATAATGAATATTTTCAGCAAAAAATTCTATAAAACCATCACTTCTGGTTGTTGTTGTTTTTTTTTACCTTTGATTGCATAAAACAGTCTACCACTTTCAGAATTGTGCCTCCAGCCTGCAGTCCTCCTATGTACCCATTTTCCCATGTTGTGTACACATAATACAAAAGACTTCTTTATGTTTGGGTCAAACCATATTCTTGTTTTAATCTTCTCTCTCCTGCACACTGCATGGATGATGATACTTTGATACTTTGGCTTGTTGACAAAGCTCAAACTGGTTTCAGAATGGAAACTTGTTTCTTCTACATTAGAAGAACATTGATATTATGGTTGTTTATTTACTTAGACTCTGAAAGCAAAGCAGACATAGCCACCAGACAACTTAAAACCATTAAAAAGAGCCTAGGGGGATTTTGTAAGAACTTAACAGAAGCCGCAGATTTAACGTGATTTGTTGTGAAACACTGCAGGATTGATTGGACTTTGAATCCTGTTTCGCAGACGAGAAGCCAGTTCTATGATCATTACTGAACTATTGTTTACTTTAAGTTGTTTGAACAGATGTAGTGATTTGTTAGGACTTTACAGTGAGCACATAAAGGCACAGTTAATAAAATGTACCCAAACGAATGGATGGAAAGCTGGAGGCCTGTTGTATTAATGGAACTTACAGAAGGATCAATAACCATTGACAGTTATTTCCCTCCCGGCAGCAACTCTATACCGTGTGTCAAGGAGAACACTAGGACAACTAACTGGGATGCAGCCACTACCAACATCCATCCATCAACCCAACATTTAATTTAGGACAACTATTATCTAAGCAACCCCATTTATCCAAGCTGTGCTGGAATTACTTTAACACAGCTCCATTAACTTCACAGTTAGTGCAGTTCTTTAGCATTAATTCATCTAATTGTAGCGGAGACTTTATGGTTAATTATGCAAGATTATGCACAAAATAACAGATTACATCAGATTAAAAACTGGAGTCCTGGAAAGCAGGTTGGATTACATGACAGGGTAAGATCTGTTTTTGTTAGCTGAGCTGCCAGTGTCCATCCTACCTCAGCTTAAATAAAACAGGCATGTGTTCACACTAGAGCTGGGCGATATAGCCTAAAAATAAAATCTCCGATTTTTTCTAACCAAATTCGATTTCCCATTTGAATTGATTTTTTTTAAAATTAAACTTATTAAAAACATTTATTTATTTTGTACTGCAATTCCCGTCCTGCTTTCCAGATCACCAACATTATTTACTTTCTTTTAGCTGGCATTCATTCATCATATAAATTATATGAATGCCAGCTAAAACAAAATAAATTATGTCATAACTTTTCCACCGTATAAATGACTTCATATCTTGCATAGAAATATGGAGCACAACTGCAACCATGATCTCTTTCCCTCTGGATCCTTATCATACAGGATCCACTGCGGTAATAATTCCCCTGATGTTGGTCGTCTCTTAACGAGTTTGTGAGCTGAAGTTGACTTCTGCATCTCGTAGAAAGCAGCATTTCTCACTGCAGTTATACGTACAGCTAAATCCCAGGCGTGAGTGACAGCTCACTTCACTGTAAATCTATCAGACAAACACCAATCTGGTGTGGAGGGACGACAAAGTCCGCTGCTAACTAACTAAAGAAAAAAATCCAGATTTTCCTTAAAATTAAATCTCCAGAAATGGAAAATTCGATTTATCGATTAATCGCCCAGCCCTAGTTCACACATTAAGTGACTCATTAGATGTTTAAAATGAAGGACAAGGTACTTGGCCTGCAATTTCATATTAATATTTTATTCAAGCCTTTCAAATAATCAGGATCACCACAAAAGGAATAAGTAAAAATTTATAAGTAAAAACAAATATGAGTTACATTGTAGGTGATGCATGCTTATTTCTTTTTTTTTTTTACATGTCCCTATGAACTGTTTTGCCATTTCCTATATATGGATGGGACTTATTGTTGTTAACACAAGCATGCCAAAATATACACACACACACATATGTTTTATTATTGTAGTCTGAACACGCAGTAAACAGAGTAGGTTAAAATTCATGTGACTCAGGACAGCCGTCCATCAACATACTTATTCCATTAGTGTCCAGACAGGATGCAAACATTGTTTAAGACTGGAAATTCTCCTTCTTTGGCCATTATTTTCTGTCACTGTACAGCAAGGGTAAAACGGTTTTGTTGGCTGAGAGTTGACCAGCAAGTCAAGCTGGCTGTAACCTAGCATGGCATGATGCCGCTCCTGTCGTCTTGTAGAATATAAACCCATCATGATCGAACGTGCTGCTGGCTTTGGAAGCAGACTGATGACTAGATCATCAAATGCATGACATCACGTCAAGTTAAGATCATGTTGTGTTGAGAGATATTTTGCTGGTGTTTCCATTCTCACAAAAAAATAAGCATTTTCCAGACATACAGCTGGCACTGTGGTCATCTGTTATAATAAAATGGATGGTTTCTTCCTCTTTGTAATGACTTTCCAGGATTATAGAAATATTAGTTGGCTGTGTTATTGAGGAGTGCTTAGCTGTGTAAAAACATGATTGCATCAGAGAAGGAATTGCTAAGCTTGGAGGCTTTTGTTTAACCCCTTGCGATTGAACGTTTGCTTCTGCTTCAAAACACCTTTAGGATTAAAAAATAAATAAATCCTAAAGGCATTTTGTGTGAGTTCTCTGTAACCTTCTATAGATAAGTCATCAGGCTAGTCATAGACCCTGTGTTAATATTTGGATGGATTACACTTTACTACTGACACGGATAGATTATTTTATGGATTATAGGCCCAGTGACACCAGGTCAGACTACTGTAGGACGTGTTCAGCTGCTATACCATTTGAAGAGATTAATGCATTACTCAATATAATAAAACTATATAAGACAAAGCAGCAACAAAATGATGAGTAGAAAGAATCTGAAGGTGCTGAAATGACCTTGAGGAAAAGACAGGTTCAGGTTACAGACACATTTATTGGTGTCTTTGGTCTTTAAATGAAGTTTAAAGCAATTAATTTAGTTTCCTCAGTGGAAAAAAAATGTTTGAACTCTATTTTGTCTTTACGTTTTACAAGTTGCTGTTTGAAAAGATATTATACAGTGTAGAAGTTAGTACAATCCAACTGGTGTAAAATAAATGGCCGTATGTAGTTTTGAGGAGTGAGATGGACCGTAAATAGTCCTGCAGTCAAAATCAAAACAAAGGCTTTAGATCTCGTGTAGCTGACTTGTTGGCTGGAAATGCACAGGGCTCCCCTGCGAGTCCCCAGGGCTCAGCAGATACTATTATCAGTGCTCCAGCCATAAATCCTCTTTGCATGGCTGGTGATCAAGCCATGATGTAAAGGAGCTTAGTTGTAATAGACAGGCAGGCAGGAAGCTGCTTCCCTGTTGGCCAGGGGTCAGGTGATCCCAAAAAACACTGACAGATAAAAGAAACAGAGAGAGATGGCATGGTAGTGCTAGAAATACAGAGAAATGGAGGCAGGAAGAAGTGTGTTATGGCAGCAAAGATGAATGAATTTTTTTTTAAAAAGATGGGCTTGATTTTATTCTGTGTGGAAAGCCTTTACATGGACGGTCTTACTGTTAGACACTTTGTTGGAAGCAAGGGATGCATACATGGATGCTTGCTGACTTTGGGACATGTGCCTTTTTTGAATGTTGTGAACTGAAAGGGGACCAAGGTGAGAGAAGAAGCTTTTGTTGCAGCCAGAGCTTATTCTCAATTTTAGTTAATCTGCCCATTGCATTCTCAAATAGTAGATTTACTATTTTGCCTGTAGTGGACTGTAAGAAAGCTAACTGCATGACTTCTTTGTTGTGAAGTTTAATTTACCTTCTGTTCTTGGACTTTGGTTCTTTTTTAACTGTTATGTCAATGTGTTGATGATGAGGGTCTTGTGTAAACATGCTGTCTTATTAGGTCAAAACATGGAAACTTTTTCACCAACTCTTCTCTCCATCTTTATCCTCCTGTCTGTACAGGTCTCATTCCTCCCTCCTTCCCCCTCCTGCTACTCCCCCTTCACCCATCACGGCAACGGTTGCCATGGAGAACTCTTCGGTGGCGTCCGCATCATCGGAGGCAGGAAGCACACGCTCACAGGAAATAGAAGAGTTGGAGCGTTTCATCGACAGCTATGTGCTTGAGTACCAGGTGCAGGGGCTTCTGGGAGACAAGGCGGATGGAGACTTAGACCTGGACAGTGGTGGCAAGGTACCACAGGTTGGAGCAAATTTACTTATATTTTTTGCTCCCATATCTGTTAGCAGACATTGTGACTGAGCTTGGTGGTGTTTACTGAAACGCACCAGCGACCTGCACCAAAACAGCAACCAGTATTGTTGTTGTCTGTCGTCAAGGTGGACTTGGATTTACCATCACTGCAGTTGTATGCAGCTCTGCTGTTAGCTGCCTTAGAAACTGTGAGGTGTGTGCTAGTTTGTCCTCTGTCCATTTATAATAATGTGCCTGGACATCCATCGATCAGAAGGGGGAGAACAAAACATGTTAAATGTCTAAAATAAGAAACAATATCTGACTGAGAACGACTGAATGCCTGTTCTGTGGAGTCATAATATGGTCAACAATACAATAAAAGAGTTATATGGATGCATTCTGTTTACCATTTAAAATAAATATCCCAGAGGCTAAAGGATGAGGTCTCAGAAATATTTTTAGGCTATTTAAAAAAAAAAAAAAAAACTTGAGAAATGATGGAGTATCGTTGTTTCCCTCCTCCAGTGGACAGATGACTGCATCGACAAGAGAGATGGTAGCTGGACGTCATCACGAGGGAGAGGCTCCTCCAAACCCGTAAGTATGTTTCCTTGCATCCATAGACTGTATATAAAAGATGGACGGAGCCTCCGTGACGTCACCCGTAAGTTTCTGAAGAGCAAAGGTGAAGCTCGTTGGGTGTTCCTACCATCGCCATCTTGGCAGTGTCACGCCTGCCGTCGCTCGCGGAAAATACAAAAATGGGCAAAGTGGCGGAGCTGAGAGGGGGGCTGTGAGCGTGGGGGAGGATGATTGACGTCTTTCAAACTCTGAGCTGCCTGTAGTTAAGAGCTAACTGAGGCAACTCGGAGCTAACGGTAGCTAACCAGCTAACGGAGGTAGATGGGCTAAAGCAAAGGCACACTGTTAGCCGGCTCAAAAACCGTGTTTGTGCTACACTCTCCCTTCTTGCAGCAGATATTGGATACATGTCAATCAAAAGGACCATCCCCTAAGTATGCCGAATTTTAGAATTTAATAAAATCCAAACGGATGAGTTCAACCCCCCCCATAGTTGTCATGGAGGTAAACTTGACCTATTAATCCTAAAATGGATTTTTGTACCAGGCTTTAAATATGTTTATTTCTGCTTTGAAGTTGGTCTTTTTAACAAGGGGATTTGCTCTGTTTTGGAGTCAGTCCCTAGCGGATGAGGGGTGACCTGAAATTTTTTGCACTGCCGCATAGGCTTTACATTTTACCACCAGAGGTTGCCGCTTGCCTGCATCTCAGGACTCTGTTATCTGTTATATAATCCAGATGTTCTCTCAGAGCTGAACTCTAGTTTCCCTTTGCAACTAGCAGGTCATTAGAGCAGGACCCATCCTGAAAATATCAGCACAACATGAAATATATTATCTTTAAAGATATATGACAGATGGGAATTTAATTTGATTAGACTCAAAAGTAATTAGAATTAGCTAACTTTTAAGCTAATTATATAATAAACAAATTCTCCTCCTTTCTTTATTATTGCGCTCAACACCCAGAAGCAAAAAACAGTCATAAATATGCAAATAAATATTAAAGTAAACAGATAAATATTTATTGTGTTGTGTATGAGACCCAATTATAGCAAGTTCCAGTCCTGTGTTTTGAAGTTAGACAAATATAAGATTAAAGCTTAAATGCTAGAAAAAAAACCAACAGATTTTTCTACCGTTTAAGAGTTATGTTTGGGTTTTCACCCAGTCAGGCTCAATTTGCAGAGTGTAATTCTAACTGTCACAGAGCATAATATCAGTGTACAGTATGAATTATGAAGAAGTTAAAAAAAAAACTATTACAGCTGTGCAAAGATAAAAAAAAATAGTATATTAAAATTTAAGATGTTTACCCACCTCTTCAACATTGATTCTGCTTTCACGTCCATGCTGACTGTCTTCATCAGACATTCTGGTCACTGGAGTGTCACAATGCATTAAGTATGAGGTTTTTCTACTTTCTCTTTGGTATGTTTAAATTAGTCTTATTGTATCCCATCAGCTGTTCGTGTGTATAATAAAAAGAGAGAGGTAATGCAAACCCTTGGGCAGTTCACAGCTCATCAGCTTGCATGCAGCTGCAGCACGCATGATGATCCTAATGACTATCATGGGATACTGGGATGTTGGAGCCAGTAACTGAATAATACCAAATGAATTATCCATCAATTAGGCTGCTAAATATCAGGGTTTGTTCCTCTGCTGTTCTCAGTGTGCAGTTTGCAGTGATTTGGGTTATCAGGCATAAGTTTATTCTCATATTATTTCATGTTTTGCAGCACAAACTAGGTTACAGAGATTATTTTTCTCATCTTTTATTTTTCATATTGAATTTGTTTTGGCATTTATCTCCTGGAAGCCTAATATCTGAGCCTTTGCTATTAAACAAGCAGAGTTAGAAACAACCAAAACAGCCTGAAACCATCAGTAAGAAAAACTACCCTGTCTAAAACAGGAGCTTTAGTTACTTAAATGTATTTTCAGCAAACGGTGAGAAGAATTGTTGTATTTATTGTCTTATGTTTGTGTATCCTGTTTCTACTCCATTTTAAATAGACACAAAGCAAATGTAAAAGTAGAAAAGAAATGGCGATAAAAAACAGGTTTCAACCAGCTAATAAGCCTAGCGTTGTCTGTTCACAAGCCTCCGTGAGATCATTACTGTCAGCCTGTGGACACACACTGAGGCCCAGCTGCTGCCAGCTCTCAGTTAGATCATCCAGTTTTTAAAAGATTTGCAATTTTTTTTTTTTTACGTTTAAAAAAAAATATTTCTTTTTTCTCTACTCCATAGGATGAGTGGGAACACAGCAGTAATGGCAGCACAGGTTCTAGGCCCAGTTCTGGATCCAGACCTGGATCTGGTTCCCGCTCCGGCAGCAGGGGCCGAAACAACCAGTTCAAAGGTTCTCCCAAGGTACAGAAATATCTGTGTCTGAGTTTGTCTGTTGTCTCACGTTGATTACCACCCTGCTGTCTATTTACAAGTCTTTGTCTAAAAGAACATAAATGAAAAAATAAATGTACGTATCAAACATTCAAAGTAGACTTTGTCAATTCTGGAAAAAGATCTCTAAAAGGGTCCTTTATATATTAGACATTTTAAGAAGATCTTTGTTGCAAACTAAGCATTTTGACATTTAAATTATGGGAACTATAGAGTCCAACATATTTTCAGTCTTCTGGCCGTTAAGTAAACCTAAAGTTGCGTAAATTGATTATGTAATGATTATGTAATATTGATGATGAAATGCTGCTTTGTAGTTAAACTGGAAAAAAAAGAAGTATTTTTTTTATTTGTTCTGTCTAGAACGGAAACAGGGATGGTTCCTTTGATATCCTGGGGACAGACATATGGGCTGCCAACACAATGGACTCCATCGGGTATGTACCTTACTGTCTCACATCACCTGTTGTGTTGTTCTGTCTACTGGCTCAGAGATCCAAACATAGTTTTTAGAGGGTCACATGACCAATGTGGACGCAGTCTCATAGCTTTAGTCTGCTTTTCTTACTTAACACAATTTCCTCTCAACCTAACTTTGTCAGC
Source organism: Rhadinocentrus ornatus (assembly GCA_037177495.1). Lineage (NCBI taxonomy): Eukaryota > Metazoa > Chordata > Actinopteri > Atheriniformes > Melanotaeniidae > Rhadinocentrus > Rhadinocentrus ornatus. Next base: position 10,392,312 of record JBAMHW010000021.1, on the reverse strand, counting down.
TGATCTAGTTTAAAGTTAAAGTCTGATAGGACTGACATTTTCCTTTTCTTTGTCCTATAGACCAAAGCTGTGTTATACAGACCATCCAAAAGACAAATGTTTAGCCTTTTCAACCTTGACATTCTTTTCTGAGAAATTTAAGCCTAAAACTCTTAAAATCTTGTTCCTCATGCAGCTGAGGTGCAGTGATTTTTCAACAAGTAGGGCAAAAAGAGAAGTAAAAATAAATAAATAAAAAAAGAGCAAGATATCGGCTACACTTGATGACTGGTTGCCATAGTAACATCTGTACAGCTGCTTTACTGGCCTGATATTCGGCCACGTTGGCACATCTGAGCACACAATGGATGATGCAGTAGGCACAGTGGGATGATGTCAGCAGGTCTGCCCTCATGCAGATGCTGACAGTTTGATTTTAGTCATTTATGGTTTCTTAATTACAGCTGCATGGGAAAAAGTGAAAACCTGTGTAATTTAAAAAAAAATTAAAATCCTTTTTGGAGAAAATACAACTTTTTTTTCATCATACCCATCAACACATTGGCACATATGAAAACATACTAGTATTTTTGTTTATATCTCAGGTAACAAGTACCGGTTTAAGATAATGTGAAAACTCTGCCTCGTATTTTACCTTAGAACATGGACATGTTGACTTTTGGATTTTAAAATGCACTTGGTTTATATTCACATTAAAATGAATCAGAAGAATCTGTTTGTAAACTGTGTTTAAATCAAGAGAGCAGTATTGGTTCATAGAGTATTTCCAAACTTTTTTTAACTTCTCAGTGCATTAAATTCAATGGTATTGTGATCTAAATGACCAAAATTATGCTCAGCATTCAACAACAGCTAACTTGCAGCTGAGATGTTGTTTAACTGAACTTCTTGAACTCATCTTGAAGGCATCACAGGAGTGGTGGAAGTAACAGTGTAAAAACACTCTTTTCAAGTCTGTAAATAAGTTGCTATCAGGAATATGCAAAAACAGGTTGTATTTTCTTCTTGAATTAACAGTCATGCTGTTATTTGATGATTTTGCAATGTTACTGGTTTAATGCTTAAGTAACATTTGACTGTTTATTGAAGTTGCAGTTTTCCTATTAAAGTTTTATGAAATCAATCTGCAAAAATGCCAGATTAGTCTTATTCATAATCTTCTCCAGACAGGTATGTATGTACCTGTATCCTTGTAAATTGTCCTGAGTTCATTGTGATGTTCATGGTCTGAAATTGGTGATAAGATATGGAGATTATTAGAGATATGCTTTCATTTTAACTATGGCTTACCTTGTAGATGTTTATAAAATAGACTACAGACTTTTTTTAGACTTTATCAGTCAAATTAAAAATAGCTGATTTTGTATTTATGACAACAACCACTAAGACAAAAACCTTTAAAACATGTTGCCATGATCATACTACAGCCACATGTGCAGACCCAGAATAAAGCACAGAACACAAGTGGAGACCTTTTTTTAATGTTGGAAAAAAAAAAAAAAAAGTCCCTTTTTTCACTTGTTTATTTCTGTTTCTCCAAAACTCAGTCCAACATACCCATTCTGTCTTTTGATCGTGTTAAACGATCTTCAAAGATCTGAAAATAGCATCTAAACTACATTAAATTTAATGCATCTTTGTGCACCACCATGTGCGAAGGAACACTTGTAACTTGCATGTGTTTGATGTAATTGCAAGTTGGGGAGTACCATACACAAGATAATAGTCAACAATGTTCAGACACTCTAAAACAAGATGACTACGATTCTTTAATGTTGCACTTTTATTCTGCAATGGTCACATTAGGTCCAGCTTAAAATAAATATTTGTTAAATACTAATGTCAGCTTTAACCCTGGAGGGAATTTCCCTGGTTGAAGACACTTACCCTGTGGATGTGGAAGGGTGGTAATATTGGTAATAAGTGTTAGATGTGGTGACACTTATTTTGCCTCGTTGTTGTAGAGGTGCAGGTTGGGATGTGCAGCCAGAGAAGCTGGACTTCAGCCATTTCCACAGGAAACATTTCAGAGGAATGCCAAAGCACCTGCCACATATTGACAGGGAGGGGTAAGATTTATCTTTAAATGACTGTAGTATTTGGATTTGATGGTTCTTGTAGTCTAAGTTCAGCATTAGCAGTATTACTTCTGATATTGAAGTTCACTTATTCTCCTCATCTCTTCCTCTTTTTCAGATTGAGCAAAAATAAGTTTGTGGATGATGACGGCATAGACATGAATGACATAGAGATGTTCCTACCTCATCTGCGCTCTGTGAGTTACAAATTTTTCTTATTAGAAAACCAACTGCGCCTATTCGGGCTGTATTTTCACTCTGAAGGAGGTTTCATTCACAAACCTGATAGTGGTTTTTTTTTTTTTTTAAAGAAGCATTTTTGTGACTGGACTGATTTGACAGTTAACAGCTGACAGAAAAGTTGCTGAAGGGTGACCCCTGGTGGTGTGGTAGGAAGTTGCAATATTAGAAGAACAGTGGCAAAGGAGTCAAATCTGTGGTAAAAACACAAGATTGTTCAAACTGTTGTAAATGGATAAAAACAAAAGATGGGATATTTTACCTCAATGTAACAAATCTTACACAAGATTAATATTTTTACTAATTTATTTAGTGAAATAAAACTTGTTAATAAATGAAGCTTTTGTGACATCTACTGGTCAGGTGCTGAAATGAGCTATTGAGTTTAAAAAAAGCTTACAGCTCCCTCTAATGGTAAAATAAACATATAGCGTTTAAAGAGAGATGTATGATGATGATTTCTGAGGCAGAGACTCTGTCTGTCTGATACTTTTAACATAATTTTACTGGATTAAAAATACATTTATGTCTTCATGTTTAGATACTTCTTAATTTGACTGTACTCTAAAAATCAACACAAGGGTAAAAATGTGCTCTTTAATACAGCCAAAGATAGGGGCAGATTATATGTTGGACAGTCTTTGTAGACAGATGGTAAAACAGCAATTTAGAACATGTGCCACTCCATGAGGTTAATTCAGATTTTAAGGGACTAGCTAAAATATGGATGCTTAATATTTACCATGTGATATGTGTTCTTTCTGTTTACGTGTCGAGCTGTCTAAAGGGTGTACACAATAACAGCTTCCTGATATTATCAACCACTATTTCTGAGTATTATATGTCTGGCATGTACAGTCTAAATTCATTTAGCAGCTGTGTAAACCATAGCTGGGTGTAAGGTATCAGGCTTTGTTTTGTTTTTTGTTTTTGTTTTTGTTTTGTTAAATGTGAGTTTTGATTTATAGAGGTGACAGAGTTGGCTTTAGGTTACCTATGTCACAGTCCCCTTCTTCCTGCCCTGCTTTCTGAGCCAAAACGTCTTCCCTCTTTCATAGTATTTGAGCTCCAGTGTCTTCCTCTTTCCTTCCCGTCTTGGCCTTTGAGCCATGCTGTGTTTTGCCTTTCACGGTCTCTCAGCCAAGATGGGTCCAGTTAAGCTACTGAGATGGCTCGCTCAGTATAAAGTTCTCGATCCAGGATTTCTGTTTCCGTTCATTCAGTTGAGCCAAAAGTAAGATGGGGTCAACTGTGCTTGTCTGGTGTGCCTGAGATCGGATATGTGTTGGCATTGGGACACAGTAAGGTCAGAGATACTGTGATGGGAACGTTGTGCCACATATTCAGGTTTTTTTTCCCTGACATTAATCAGACGTTTCTGACTCACACCATACTCATCCAGTCACCCATCCGGAGCATGCTGAAATGTCATGAGTATTCTGTCTTGGCAAGTTTTAATGTAGAGCTCTGTCATACAGAGATGTGGCACAGTGATGCCAGGCCACTAAACCCTGTTATTTCCTACTCTAATGAGGCATCCACTCAAGTCATTTTTTGCTCTTGCAAAGTCGTCAAGACCACTAAAAGGGAATTAAGTTTCAATTTTCCACAGAACACCACAATACCAAATAATAGCAATTATAAACCTTCCCAGAAGTTACTTTTCTGTGCCAGCTGAGATGACCAGAAGCTTTAAAGCTGAATGTTAACCAACATCTACCCCCACCTGCTGTTACAGTTAGATCTTATTTCCTTTGATGCTAAAAAAATATAAAACCGAAACTGCATTGTGACTGCTGAATGTCTGTAAGAAAATGTCTGAAAATATGTGTCCAGTCATAATGTAAAGTACCCTATCAAAGACAGTAACATGTCTTTTTCCAACATTATCACCTCAGGCTACTGTACGGTGGGACTTGATCATCCAAAATTCTCGTCTGCATTCCACACTTCATGCTAACATTCACTTCCTCTTTCCAGAAGCCGGAATAGACATCCAAATAGCCCTGGGATGAGGAAAACATCCCATTTGTGTGTGTGTGTGTGTGTGTGTGTGTGTGTGTGTGCGCGCAAGCAGCTCTGTGAGAAAAGGCTTCCTCCTTTTGCTCTCAGATTCTGCTACACCACTTGTGGCCTCTCTGGAATGTCAACCTGCACACACAATAGCACTCCTTCCACGTCTAATGTCATGTTGTAATGAATGAAGCATTCAGGGATCGGATGTGATCTGTGGATTCGTGCCACGAATCACATGGATGCTAAGAAAAAAATAAGCACATGCACCAAGAGTATGCAGTTTATTATTTTACTTATTAAATAGAACATTGTTTATTATTTAATTATTTGGCCGGTTTCATTGAAAAGATTTTGAAGAAGTTACTTAAAAAACATTATTTACAGCTAAGGCACAAGTTTATCTTTGATTTTATACAATTTTATAACAAGCAATTAGTTTACCTAAAAGTAATTTATTAATCATCACCTGAAAGCCAATTAAAAACAGATACAGTCAAGATTTGTAATATTATGACGTATTTATAACACATTTTTTTCATGTCTGCAAATTCATGTTGATAATAGAAGTTTTAATGACAATTTAGACAGGTGCAGCAACTGCAAATGGTTTTAGTGGTTGATTATATGCAAGTTTCAAGTGTTAGTAGTTTTCCTAAGATTGCCTAACAAATAAATATAGAGCTCTCCTTTAACTTTGGCTTGAATGTCTATTAGAAGACAGCTGTGAATTTTTTTCAGTCATTTAAAATATCTTAACAGTTCCATGCTCCATGTCTTGGGTACCGTCTTTAAAATGTGTAACTTTTGTCTTTTCATTTTTATTTATTGAATCTCATTCTTCTTGTTTTCCCCTGAAGACTGAGACTTTTTCTGTCCCCTCCAGCATCCCCTCGTTCCTGACACCCACTGCAGCGTTGATGCTTCACATCACACTCTTGTTGTTGGGCTCATAAACATGTTTGTGTTGGTATGATCCTCTGCGCTGTGAGAGAAACAACTTGTGCATGTTTGTGCATATATGTGGGCGTTCTCAACACTTCCAGTACCTGAAATCTTGCCAGCAAATATGTGCTTATTCGAACATCAACACCTTCTTGTGACCGTGTACCATGTTTATTTTGATGAAAAAACATCAGAAACATGTTTTGACTCAAGATGTTGCACAAAAAAAAAAGATGGGTATGCATAAACGATTATGGGATTACCATGTAAAGGTGCATATAATACTATGATGCAGATTAACAAGTACAGTGGAGCAAATGCTACTGTTTCCACATAACTTGCATGAGTGGGTTTTGATCAGAAATTGCAGCAGCTGCATTGTCCGATGAAGAAGTTGGCTGGTATATAAACGTCATTCATTTTCATGGAAAAGCGATAGATCATGTTGGATTATGTATGGGATCTGATGACTAATGAACAAGGGTCAAATGAGAGCAATAAGAAAGCAAATTTCAATGTTTTACTTCCTCGCTGCCAGCAGCACAATTCAACATGTCATGAAAAATGGAGTGCATCAGAGAAGGAGGCAAGGGGTAGAGTGACGCCGATCAGAGGAAGAGAAAGTGACTGGTCACTGAGGAAACATCCGGTCTCTGGTCTGTGAACAAAGAACTGCTGCAGGGGAACAAAGCAGGAGTCTGGAGCTGAGATATTGCAGACTGGTTGGCCCCTCTGTCTGGAAGTGTACGTGCTGTGGAGCAGGACTCTGGTTGCGAAGGGCTGTTGGGGGTGGGGTGGGATTTGTTTGGGGGGAGGGTAGTCTGTCTGTTAGCTGTCAGTTTGTCTGAGACCTGAATTATATTCAAAGTAGTAACTCATACACATTTACAGTGAATGTTTGTTCCGGCTCACCTAAAACTGTCTACTTCACGTCTTCTGTCCCATCCGATACCTTGTCTTACTTTGCTTCTTCCTATTTGCTGTTTCCTTTTTCCTATTCTCTTTTGACTATCATTATCACGCCTCCTCCCTCCTCTACTTATGCCGTCCTTCACTCCTCCCCTCCATCCTTCAAATGTTGGTAGGCAGCTGAACAATATCCAGGGGGTCATGGTGACCAGCAACCCCCTCCCTGTGGTCACTTCCTGCCATTGTCCCTGCTTCTGCTGCTTATTGGCTTATGCAATTTATTAACCACTCACATTCTGACTTAATCACTACTGTTCTCTGGGATCATAGCTTGGGAGACCTGGCTACATGCATGGAAGCAGGATACCTTGGGGAAATGTGTGACCTGTTCCACACAGGTTTTAAATAATAGCTCATCAGTGACCTATGTTTTAAAATGTGTATGCAGGTGTACAGGAAAAAGGACGCCGAGTTTAAACAACTGTGTTTTAGTGGAATGTAATGAAACTTGCTTTTTATTATTGCATCATATTTATTATCTCAGTCATAATTGTAATTCAGAATGACCTCCAGAGCTTGGTTTATAGTTATACGAAGCTTCAGAAGCCCAAAAAGAGTTTTGAATTGTATACACTTGGATTGAGAAAAAAAAGAAAGAAAAGGTATCTTTATCTCATTCAGTTGTAATGCAAATCGTGCTCTTCCTTAG
>JBAMHW010000021.1:10344796-10375723 GCA_037177495.1 Rhadinocentrus ornatus | reverse complement strand
GGAGTGCAGGTGGACTTTTTAAAGGTGGACTAACAGGTCTTTGAGGGTCAGAATTCTAGCTGGTAGACAGGTGTTCAATTACTTTTTTGCAGCTGTATCATACAAATAAATTGTTACAAAATCATACATTGTGATTTCAGGATATTTTTTTATTTTTTTTGATTTTGTCTCTGACAGTGGACGTGCACCTAAGATAAAAAATTTCAGACCCCTCCATGTTTCTAAGTGGGAAAACTTGCAAAATAGCAGGGTGTTCAAATGCTTATTTTCCTTACTGTACCTTCCTATATCTCTTCTTTATACACTTTTGGACTCAGAAAGAAAGCAGGAGTACCCAAAGAACACCCACTTGTTCTCAGATAACATGCAAATGCAAAAGTCCAGGGAGAAGGGAGATTCAAGCTACCACACTATTACTGTGAAGGCAAGGCAAGTTCATTTGTATAGCACATTTCATGTGCAAGACATTTCAAAGTGATTTCAAGTGGAGGCTTTTACTGTGACTGTTTCACTGACTAATTGAAATACCAGCTCAACAAAAAAATACTGTATTTTCTGCCTGTAGATTTAATGTAAGCTGAAAAAAAACTCAGGAACACCAACAAGAATGAATCATATCACTTCTGCTTGTACGTTTAATTTAAAAGAAAAACCAGTGTGTGAGATGTCGAGTTAAAAAGGTGTCCTAAACATAAGCTTGCTAGATGCTCTGCAAAAACAAGTAAAAAGTTAGTTTTCACCCTATTATTTCATTCTTCATGAGAAACTTCATCCACAGGGGACCACAGGGTATTATGCAGGGCAGTGTCCATGTCTTGTTCATGCCATATGTGTTTGTATGTATTTTTATAATTCCTCACCATCTCAACCAGTTGTTTCTTAAAACTATCTGTTCAACCTTGTGGAAACTTTTCATCAGCTGAAAGCACAAATAACAACATCACCCGTTTCTGCATTAACCATGCCCACTTCAAATGTGTGCCTGGCTGATGTATCGAGAACAAGCTGTGAGAACAATCAAACCAAGGTTGCAAAAACAAAAGAATGCCACTTTGTTCTTGTTTGAAAACCGGTAGTCTTGGTTCACTTGCAAGTGAACCCAGGTGCATTTCACTTATAGTGTGAAAGCAAACAGACAATCTATTGAACCAAAGAGACAAAGTAATGCTGAGCGTGTTGTAACACATGTAGCACGACATGGTGGATAGCTCTCTGCTTCTGCTTCTCATAACAGACAGATTCCTGTAAAAACAGCATTAGGTTTGAAAACCAAAATAAAAACAGAAACCCCAAGACTGCAAAAATGTGTTGATGCTCCATTGTTTGTTTGCGGTGAATGAGCCGTTGTTTGTCCTAGCCAATTGATGCGCTGGATTTTTTTTTCTTCTGTCCTCTTGTTCAGTAGTCATTTTGGGTAGTATCATCTCTGGCAAGCAGTTGTTTTAACTGTGTGACGTTGTTAGGCGGTTTGGTGCACTTGAGAAACTGCAGTGTGAAAACACGCTATCCTTGTGTGAATGTGCCCTAAATTGCAGTCACCCCAGGCTATAGTCTTGTCTACAGTCTCTTATTGCAGCGTTTCCCAACCTTTTTTGACTTGTGTACCCCCTGAGCCTTTTTGTCATACAACAAGTACCCATTTAGTCAAATGTGTTGATTCTCTAAATCTCTGCAGATGTAGCAGTGAATCCATAAAAAATATAGTTTTAACTATACTCCTTAGGTTTAGGTTTGGCCTCTTTTTTAGTTTTTCTTGGACTCTGCTGAACCCGCTCCTGAATCCAGAGCAACAGGACGTTTCAGCTATTTATCCATATTTGACTGCAGCTGCTTTGGCGCGTTTTTGCCTTGTGACTGTAGTCTGTGACCGCGTCATCTTTCTCACGCCCTCTTACGGTAGAGAAGCGTCATGCAGGTGCACAGCCCTGCTCCAGTCTTTCCCACATCAGTTGTTAAAGCTTTTTTTCTTTTTTGATGGAGAAAAAAGTTGTTTGGTGTTCATTTTGGGTCCCACCCCTACTCTGATTTTTTTTTTTTTTTTTTTTTTTTTTTTTTTTTTTACCAGGGCACAGCAAATGTTGGAGAATGACTGATGATATGTACCCATCATCTGGTAAATAAAATATCAAATGTTTACACGTACCCCCGGAATGTGCTCACGTACCACTAGGGGTACGAGTACCCCTGGTTGGGAATCACTGTCTTACTGCATGGCATCTTTCTTTTCACTGGAAATGCCACTGAAGCCCACAAAAATGACACACACCCCGAGGTGTCAGTGACCATGTCGAAGCTTTAAAGAGAAATGAAGTTTACTTTAATTACCTACTTAATTTCTGTACACTGTACAGTGTTTCTTTGTGTACACTGAAATTTTTATGTACATTGTTTCCATCTTTAAGGAACTGCAGCTGTGCCAGGCTCTATCTTATAAATCTTGGTCACAGTGGAACTGGATGCATATGCATACACCTTATTTCTCTTCCATCATTTTTTCATAACTGATCCAAAAATACCTCCTTGCCCACTTATTTTCATGTTGATACTCATCTCCTCACTACCACTCATTTGGCCCGTCAAGTAAGTAAATCCTGTTGCTCTAGCAGTGTTCTTAAACAATACTACAACAGTTGTTATACAGCTGTAGTTACAGTATTATATTATTAATTCATAACCCTCTCCAGTTGAGCCGAGCCAATGCAAAAGTTGTGCATGGCTGCCTTGGAGCACAAATTTCTCTACACTTGTTTTGGCTGTAATTTGTTAAAGAAGTGAAATGATTGGTGACTGAATTGTATCTTTTTTCAGGATGTTGGTCCAGTCAGCTCGCTTCAATAGAGCATCATCATTATTTAACGTCAGGAAGTTGATCAATTATTAATCCAAAGCGTTTTATGGTATTTGCAAAACACTTCACAATGAAAAGATCCCCAACAGCAAGGAAAATAGTGGCTACAACAGACTGTTTAAAAAGGAAAAAATCAATCGTCAAAGTAATAAAATGACCTAAAAAGTGCTAAAATGAACTTTCAAATAATGTCCCAGATTTTGAAGTGATGGCTTTCATGATATATTTTACACATTAAAAGCACATTGCGGCTCTGTAAATTGCACCTGATGCATCTGGAAATGACAGCTGTGTTTTTATACCACTGATCTCTATTTCTGTGACGTGTCAAATTTTCTGTTTATGACTTTTGACAATCATAACGAGTTTGATCAATACACGCTTTGCAAATCTACAAACTTGGACGCACACACACATCCAGTGTGACTCTGAGTTTTGATTTTGAATCTTAAGATTTAGTAAAGTAGATGCTCAGTCAGGTAGTCGAAGCCCGTCTCCCCGCAATCCATTAAGTCAGCGTGTTGTTTTCCCATGTGGAGCTTTTGCCATGTTATTGACTGTCCGGCCTGCAGGCTTCTCTTTGCTTGGGTCAATCGATTCTCTCGTCTGGGTCAACCAATGGTTCCATGAATTCTTCCATTTTACACAGTAACAGCCATTATTGATCATTCTTATTCTGCTTCTTTCCATGATATCTACCAGTTGATTTAATCTTTTTAGTCACAAAAGAATTCTTCTAGACTTCCCATAGTTTCTGTGCATGCTGTTTTTAATATGACGTTATCAACCTGTAGTTTTTTTTCTTTTTTTTCCCCCCCTTTTTGCTTTGCCTATTTCCCCTGTGATCTTCTGATTTCTCCTTTATGCCATATATGGAAATTACTTTACTCCACTCTTAATTTACTTCATCTGTCCTTCATTTTTACATCTTTCAAATCATCTGCATTGTGGCATACCCCTCTATCCTGCTTGTAGAGCATTTGATCACTTCACCCGTGACCAGTTAACCATACTTCTGCCTACTGGCCCAGGGGGAAAACGGCAAGTCTCAGCCAGGTTAGTGACCACATAAGAAAGATCCTGAAAGCTAAATGGAATCTACATACTTTTTTGTCCTCTTGACAAACCCATGAAAATTCTTCTTCTTCTTCTACTACTCAAGAGAACATCCTAATTTCAGCTGACAGTTTTGACTTGTTTTACCTTCAAATTCCCAGATGGCTCAAAATAGGAAGAATGGTTGGTGAAAAGTAAGATATAAGAAATAAGTAAAGGTGGGCTCGGGGGAACTCTGTCAGGCAAAATTAAAAACTGATTTAGACCAAGTTTATACCCTGTAATTATAAGACTAAACAAACAAGTCACGTGTCATTGCTTAGATATTTGATCATGCCAGCTCTGTTTCTAAGTAACAAGCTATTGTGAGATATAATTTCATCAGCAGCTTCATCGTTTATCTTAAATGCAAACATCTCCCTGGCAGTAATATGACTTATGGATGGTCAACACTCAAACTACTGCAGAGCTCACAGTCATTAAATATGATTAACATTTTATTACACTCACTTTCACCTCTCCACATCACCAGCAGATTAGGAGGATGGCTGATTGAAGCTGAGCCTGACTACAGCAACTGTAGAGAGCCAACGAATATTCAGAAAGATGTTTAGTGCCAAAAGTTTGGGTGTCTGAGCAGTATACAGCTTACCTAAATTAAGAACTGTCACTCTCTGTAAATCACATTAATCTCATAGACAGACAAGCAATAAGCAAGATCTCATTTTGCCTTACCTCTGGCTACTGTTTAGAAACCAAGCGCTGTTAATGTGACAAAAGGTGATTTTTGTTAATAGTCCAGCCAATTTTACTTGCATTATTAAAGAAGATAGTCTAAATGATTTTTTTCTTCCATATTGCAGAAATGCAAAGTGAGTGTGGAGCACAGAGAAGTTGGGTAAATAAGGTAACAGGGCAGGAAATGCGCAATTTGTTCACATTTGCTTAAAAAAAAAAAAAAAAAAAAAAGACTAACTGCACAGAAGCTCCTCATATGATGCTCGAGAGGCAGCACGAAATGCACTTAAATATTCCAATTTAAATAAGATAATCTTTGTCTGTGGTGTGGGGTTGTCCAGGGCCTCAGCACAAAGATATGTATGTATATGAAAAAAAAAAAAAACACACCCTGCAGCTGTCTGCATTAATCCTTCTCACCTGGCACGATTCCCTGAACCACTGTAGATCTTCATACCTGCAGCCAAACTAAAATCAGCAAATGTCTGATGTTTAAAAATGAAGTGTGTTTAGAAAACATAGTGAAAAGTGAAATTGTGATCTGCTTTATTTTTTTTATTTTATTTTATTTATTTATTTGTTGTTGTTGTTTTTTTTTTGGGGGGGGGGTGTCATTTGTCACTTGGAATTTTAGGATTATTTTAGGATTATACCAACCATAAAGTATTTTGCCATTTGTTTCTCCATCCATGATTAACATCTTGCATGTACCACTGCCCTAGTCTGGTCTAGAACTGTTTACTGATACCAAAACATCAGATAGTTTTTTTTCATTTGATGTGATCATATGTTAATGGTAATGAATTTGCCAGTAATTTATTAAGATTTCTAGTTTAGAGTCTAGACTGTTGTTGGAGGGGGGGTGTGGTTGGCCATGTTTGGACATGTGACAGCGAAGCAGCACTACATTGTTGGATGTAACGGAAGCTGGAAGCAATGTCAGCTCTGTGGTAATTTTTTACAATGTCAAATGAAGATACTGGAAAAGCAGTAAGCAATATTTGCAAAGTCGAAGCAATCGAGGAGGATGCCGTGTCAAATCATTCAACACCACAAATTTGATCTGTCATGTGAAAAACAACCATCCAGAAGCTCACAAACAATGGCGGTAGGCTAACGGCCCTAATGTTTGTATCATTTTTTCTTTGTACAGAATTTTATCATCTTAAACCTTTTGAAACATCGACATCGGTAAATATCGGTTATCGGCCATAACAACAATATTAATATCGGATATCGGTACCAGCCAAATTTTTCATATCATCCCTAGTAGATATTAAGAAAGTGATATAAGTTGCAGAGAAATGGCCTTTTATACCATTAAGGTGAATGTTATCTTGTTCATGCAGTATATAATGTGTAATGTTAGGTAATGTTTTTTTTTATTATTTCTGCTAGGGTAAATTCATATTTAAAACTTAAACATTTTCTTGTACTAACAAATCAGTTTTCTCTACTGTGTCTGTGTTGTAGTTTGTATAAATTTCTACTTGTTTTGCTTGTGTGAAGGAATATCTGTAGACGTCTTTTAAGCTCTAAGAACATTTTCAAAGTTGTTTTTTATAGTCATCTAATTTGCTGTTGAATGAAGATTTTGACTATGAAAGTTTCACCTAAGTTTCCCACAAGTTAGTTTTTGCTTTTGTGTTATAGCAAACAAAAATATTAGGCTCTTCAATTTTCATGTTTAGGCTGAAAGTCACTGGGACTTTGCAGAGCTAAAAGGAAAATATATTGCGAGGAAACAAGAAACTTACTCTACAGTTTCCTCATTGATAACAACATCTAAGAACTTGTAGAGATCTATGTGAGGGCTTTCACAGCTTCCGAGGGTCACATGTTTTGCCTTTGTCTTCAGATATATATATTTACGTACATACGTACATACATTTTTTTCCTGTTTTCAAAAGAATCCTTGTGTGTTGGGTCAAAAAAAGAAGCACTAATTAGGCCTGAAGACTCAAAAGCATTATTGTTCAGAGTTTAAATAAATCTTATTTATGCTACGCAAATGTCATGATTTTTTTGCATTTATTGCTTAATAACTTTTACTGTTTTACAGAATGATCAATGTAACATGTTTGTCAGTCTCTATCAGTACGTTCTCACAGTGTGTTAATGTACATCTGCCTGCACATGGACATGAATGGCATGTTTCTTAAGAACTAAATGTCCAGTACAGCTTCTTAATGTTTGTTTTGTTTCTTCCAAAAGTTACTTAAACAGTGGGGGATATTTTTTTTTAACATTTTTCGGCTTCTTATCTTATTTTTTTCAGTCTCACTGCAGGCACAATTCGTTTTGTGTGTCAACATGCCTTATCGGTTAATGACAGCATTTGGAGTGTTATCTTAGTTTGTAAGAGCAGTTTTGTTTCCTTACAGAGTCTTTTATATTTTATTTTGAGCAGATAGTGTTCCAAGAGCAAATCAAATGGAAGAAGATGCAGAACAGTAGCTCTTCAGTTAAGTCCAAAATTGACTTAAATCATGCTATACAAAATAAGAATTATACATTGATGCTCGAAAAGGAGTGGAGTAAAACTTATTATACCCCACCCTGAGGCATGCAAAAGTATGGGCACCATAAGACATGATTGAGAGAAATTACGGGGTATTTTGCTCTTGAGCTTTTAAGTAAATTAGGTAATATTAGGTGAAACATCTTTTTGTGCATGTCTAGGACCATATGTAGTTCCTGCATAGGTATATTCAGTTGCTAGAAAATGCTAACAGACAAGTTTAGCTTTAAGCTCCATTAAGTGACAACTTTCAATGAGTCAAAAAATGGATATATAGTCAAGTACATCAGAAAAAGGGTGTTCCCAGCTTTTCAGGTTAAGTTTGTGCGAGTTCATAAGCTCAGGCATATAATAGGTTGCCTCCTTGATAGAATGGTGACTAATCCCTTGGGCCATATGTCATCGGCTTGACAAGCCCAGAGTCAGTGCAGCAACACGACACAGTAATACAGGACAGGAAAACACAGGCACACTGTGCATCCACATGTAAGCAGACATGACTTCTTATTTTATAGTTTGTGGTTAGTAGATAACAGGTTGAGAATCACAGTGATAGGATGTTGGATAGTTAAGTTTTGGATAAGGTTGTCACTTGACATATTAGTATTTGCAGAATAGCACAGATTAACCTCTTAGAGAAGATGAGTATAAGGCAGACCAGCATAGGTACCAGCCGGCTGTTGCTGCTACATCACAGTGATGCTAACTGGAGTCTACTCTCATTCCAGGAGGCAGCAGCGACCTCAAGGAGGAGGAGGAGGAGGAGGGGGAAAGAACCAGCCTCAGCAGCTACAACAACAGTCACCTCAGCAGGAGAGAGATCAACCCCAACAACAGTCTCCAAACCAACAACAGCATAATATAACAGAACTGGGAGATAACAGAAAAAATAGTGCTAGTCGGCCACCTTGGCAGTACCAAGGAGGACATGGGCAGCGCCAAGGAGGACCCCCACATCATGGATACAACCAAAACCGACGTTGGCACCAGAATCACAAAGGTCAAGGACATGGACAGACTAACGCTACAGGGGATAAAGGTGTACCCCCAAAAACAACCAAAGACAAAGAGACTGAGGACGTAAAAGTGGGTGACGAACAAATCAGACCACCTCAAGACTGCAGCATTAAGAGTCCTAGTGAATCACCAAAATCTGACTCACCACCCACACAAAATGCCTTCCCGGATATGACAGTTAATAAGGAACCTTCCAACACATCGCCAAGTGGAAAGGCGAGTGAGGGGCAATCGGAGCAGCCCAAAGTTAACCTTCTGCAGTCGTCAAAGGAGAGGCTGAGGAGGAGGCTAAAGGACAAGGTACTGAAAAGCTGCTTAGTGCCTGTCAGTCAGTATTAAGACAGTCAGGGCTGATGTGTATGGGTACACACACATACACCAACATTTGGTTTTGTAACTACTTATGTTCACAGTTACATGTATGTTGTCATTACTGTACAGAAACACTTGATTGTTACTGTTTACTTGAATTATTTGTCTACAGTGTTAATTAAGATTTCATGTTGATGCGCAGCCCAAACAAGCAGGAGAACACGTGTTGGATGTGAAGAAAGTAAAGCAGCATTAGCCTAACGGTCTTTTAGGTTTTTAACTGTCTGCTAAAGTGATGAGTCGACCAGCTGTGTTGCTACCCTCAGCTTCCTCTTTCTACAGTCAACTCATTACCGCCGGGGGGGTTGCTTTGACTCCCCAATAGGCAGAGAGTAAGGAATTTATAAACACACCCTGAAGGATGCCAGTGAATCAATACATTCAGTCTGGGAGCCAGCTGTTTCTTGACTTTTTTTTCTGTGTCTGTGCTCAATTAATCACAAATTTTTCTAACATATCAATTGTTTTCAAAAACATACAACAAATTAGCTTTTTTATTACTCAAGTAACATTAAAAATTTGTGCTCCCATTAAAAATTACTTGGTCAGTCAATGTCATTGTCCCATTTCTCACTTCAGGAAGAAGCTCTTGTGGAGGAGTCAGGGTCCGGATCACAGAACATGGACCGGCTTGTAGACCTTCTCAACAGCATGAGGAGCAACAGCAGCGGGGTGGAGCAGCAACTCGCCTCTTTCATAGAGGAGGCGCAGTGCTCGGCACGGTCCGAGGAGACGCTGGCTCAGGTGGTCGGCACAATCTACTCCAAGGCTGTGTCGGACAGGAGCTTCGCTGCAACGGCGGCTAAACTCTGTGACAAGATGGCGTCATTCATGGTGGAGGGGACCAAGTTCAGATCGCTGCTACTCAACATGCTCCAGGTGAGGCCAGAGTTGGGAAATCTGTAGCAGTAGCATACTAGTTTCACACTTGAATTATCTCTACTTTAATGTTTTTCCTAAAGTCTAATTACAGTATTTTTAATTTCCTGCCTTGCATTTTCTTTTATTAACACCAAGATATATTTTCAAAGCCTTTTTATTATATAACTAAACATGTTCCAGTGCTACGAAGGCACTACTTTTTCTGGACAAAACCTAACCGAAAGACTGGACTACGTGTTAAAAAGACTCTTTTTCTACTTTCTACTTTCACTTAATGACTAGGTGACCAGCCAAAGAAATGAACTGGTGGGTGAACGATAAGCTCACAAAACAACTGCTCTGTGATTAAAAATTAAATTTCCTCTCCTGATTGTACAGCTCTAATGTTTAGAATCTCAGGGGATCTTATTAGTTACATTTTTGAATGAGAAAACAGTGCCGTCTTTTATTATAGCATCTGTTCTCTTGGATATTTAAATCTCTGTCACATTCTTATGCTCCATAGCCAAAACTATTTTTTGGAATCTGTTTTGTTGGTACAGCATGATGTGGAAGACAGATGAGAAGTCTGTGTATCAGCATCAGTCGATTTACAATTAAAACTTCTTCATTTAGCTCTGTTGTTATCTAGCAAAGCAGACTTACTTTTATATTATGTTTTTTAAAGTAATCCCCATCGTAATTTCAACAGCTTAATTCAGTCCTAGTGTCATGTTAAAGCACTATAAGGTGGTGGCCAACAGAGTGTAAAACATTGCACATGTCAGTGGGTAACATAACTAATCTAAACACCCAGGGGACAGGAAGATCTGTCCCCCCTTCACCTTCCATCCCTTCATTCAACTGCACAGTTCCAGCGTTGCACCCTCCATGAAAACACCCTCTTAGTCGTTACATACTTCACTGCCGCTCCCTCCTTTCCACTCCCCCTCCTCGCCCCCCATGAGCCCTCTATTCCCAGGCTCCCACGTCTTATCACCTCCTCTTACTCAGAACAACACGGACCAATGCCTCACTACTTTTCCCTGTACAGTTTCCTTGTCCTGCTTCCCCCCATCCTGAGAGCCAAATAATTTTACCAGAGCAGCAGACTGTCTCGAAACAAGCCACATCTTGTCATCAGATGACAATTAATGTCTAAATATTAACCCACCGACTACCTCGCCATATTTAATATTTTTCCCTTCCTTTACTCCATCTCCTGTTTCCTTCTCATACAGATGCTCTTTTCTTCAAGGCTCCCACATTTTTTTTTCTACCTTGTGTTTTTCCATTTGAAACATCCAGGTCTTTAGGTGTTGAGATTTTTATCCCAGACCCAGCAGCAATGAATCCCCGCCTTGATCCTTTTACCCCCTTTTCCACTTTTTTATTTAGTCCCCCTCTATCAATGCTGTGTGGTCCCTTCTTCTCTTTTATTTCTCACTTTAATCTCCTCTTCTCAGCTAGCACAGACCCCCTCCTTGTCTTTGACATTTTACCTTTATTTTTGCTATAAAACACTGTAAATGTCATAAGTAGGCTCACGGAGGCCTTCATTAATGTTGTTGTTTCCAGACCCTAGATCTCAATATGAGGGCAATTAGTGTGTAACTGCTCTGCTTATTAAATGAGGGGTTGATGGTTTGTTTCCTTAAACATGGCCACTGTTTTACCTGTGGAGCTTTTTCTTTTCTACTAATGTCACCAACATTTTCTTCATCATTTTTTTTTATTTTCTGTTGGTTTCTGAAAGAGGGATGAGTTATCTATCAGGCCCATGCAAAGCTCTATGTTATGTGTGTCTGTGCACAAGCAGGACTGTAGTGTAGCTGTTTAAGTGTGTGAGAATCTAAGCCGCTCACGTTTCCAGAGCCCTTCAGTCCCAACAGACGGCACAGTCAGAAAAAATTATGAGAAGCAGTTGCCCTGACTGTTAATAAAGTTTTGGTTTAACCTGATGAATAACATCTTTTACAAGTGTGCATTAAGCATTAACCCATATTAACCTCAACACTTTCACAGCACTGACACAGTTCACTACCCCTCACTTTCATACTAAATGAACACACTCTCCTCTAATTCTGGCAGATGAAATAAATTAGTTTAATGTAGTTTTTAGCTGCTTTTTGGCTTGAAGTACCTCAAGGCATAAGGTTAATATGTGTGCCACCTACCAATACTCCCATCAGAGAGATAGAAAAGATGTTAATGCTGATTAATGGTCCTGCCAGAAAAGATATGAACACTTACACATCCACCTACCTACTTGTATAACACACTTATAAAAGCTGTATATGCTGTAACGTGTATGTGTATTATATATATACTTCTTTTTTTTTCTTTTTTTAAAATTTATATATGTACATATATATATATTTATTTATTTATTTATTTTTTTTCTTCTTGATCTTTACAGACTGACTTTTCCCGCCGGGAGGAGTTCCGGCAGTCAGATGTCGAGCGCTGGTTAGGTTTCATCACCTTTTTGTGTGAGGTGTTTGGTACCATGAGGAGCAACTCCGGCGAGCCATTCAGGGTGCTGGTGTGTCCCATCTACACATGTCTTCGAGAGGTCTGTATCCAGATCTGCACAGCTTTTATTTATGAGTGTGTCGATAACCAATCAATCAGCCACAGTCATGCACCCCAGCGAGAGGATAGACACAGCTGCATCTGTGTATCTTGGTTTCCTGTTTTTTGGCCAGACATAGTCTAGACTGCAGACACAAAATTGGAGTTTAATTAGTAGTGCAAGCAGTCATGACACCATCAGTTTCCAGGAAAGTGTGTGACCCCAGGTTCAGTTCTCTTTAGCTGGTCATGCTCTCTTACATCCAGTAGCCTAGTCACCATAGAAACTATAAACTGTAGCCACAGCAGACGCATCACATTACAGAAGTGGTTAATGACAGATGGAATATTGAAAGGGGAAGCAAGTGGGTGAAAGGGAGGTGAGAGGAAGTACAGGAGACTGTGGTCAGGTAAACATTGAGTGCACTGAGGAAGTCTCCCCACAACATGACAGGTAGAAGAGAAAGGAGACAGAAAAACAAGATCTGAGAGTGAAAATCGCTTTTAATGCATCAATTGAAATGCAGAAATAATGGCAGGTGTTAAAGTTTGTTAGTTTTACTACCTGTGTCCACACCTCTTTCCGTTTGGAGCTTAACACACACCCTGTGTTTCATTAACAAACACAATTACAAACAGCTTATGCCATCCACACCCTGTCTGAGAGTATGCCCAAAGCATTATCTCAGCTTGTTAAAAGTCTCTGCGGCATGACTTGGGGGTGTGGAAAAACCAGTCCAAAACATACAGAAACAGTAACTTTTTCCAGCATCAGCTGTGTTACAGGAAGATAAGTGATTCTTGAGATAAGAAGACACCTGTGTAACATGCTGAATTATCTGTAGGACTTAATATGCTTTCTGTGTAGTTACAAGCACAAGTGCTTGTTGACAGTCCTCTTTGTAGAATCCCAAGTGGACTGTTCCTGACTTTCATCTGTCTCATGTTGAATGTGACAGTCAGAATCCAGTGACAAGCCATGTGTGGCTCAATTTTGCAGCAGCTGCTTCTGTACTGGTAGCCTACAGAAAAGGATTAGATAACAGCTGACGTGTGCTGGGTTCAGTCTCCACTTAGGCGTTTGTTTTTTTTTTTGTTTGCTTTGTTGTTGTTGTTTTTTTTTCAATTGTTTGGAATTTAGAGAATGTGCATGTAAATGCTCCGAGCAAATCTTTTTAAAAAATAACAAATAATAACAATATTCAGAAATGCATTGTTGTCATCACTGTTCTGTTTAGGGAATAACATGAACAAAAAATCACACTGGCAGATTTAAAAAAATAAAATAAAATACAGAGAGAGAGAAGTATCGAAGTTCTTTAAAGGAACAAATCTGCCAATTACTGAGTATTACTGGTTAATGCTGGTACATTTCTGACTAACAAAGTAAAAAAACATGCAGTATGTTCCCAAATGAGAGGTGTTTTTCGGATTTAAATGTCAACTGTTCATTAAAAACTCAACGAGATGTGATCTGATCGATTCAGACTCAGATTCTGATGTCTCTTGAATTTTGCACAACTCAATGAGTTGTTTTCCATTTTAACAATTCACATACACAATCCTCAACTGAGGGTGCAGTGGATAAAGACCTAAATATAAATTATAAAAAGGGTCCTTGTAGTTGACTTGATGCTGCACCATGTACTAAGGCTGAGGCCGTACTTGGATTAGATTCTAACTCGGATCTTTTGCTGCATGTTTTCACTTTGAAGCTGAATTCATTATCGGATGCTCACTGAAAATTTGTGAAATAAAAGTTTTCTCATGCATTTGTTTCCTTATCAGACTTTTCTTTTATATAAGCATGTTGCTGTTGTTACATTACTTATGTAGAAAGTTATAATAAATATAACATATTAAATCTCAAAAAAGCAGCTCAGCCAAACAGCACCTGCCTTTGCTGAAATGTGAACAGTTGAGATTGTTAGTCTAAAGTTAGTATTTATCTTGAATGCAGCAGTCCTGGTCAGCTAAAGGGCAAGTGGCAGACGACTTAACAGATAGCATCATTTTTTATGGAGCAAATGACTCACATATGGCCCTCAGAGAAGTTATCATCAGGATATTGGTTTGCAGTTGCACCTGCAGAAACATGCAAATACACTGGGCCTGGTCATGACATCAGACATTATTTATGTAGTGCCTTGGTATACATCCTTGAATGTCTGCATGTGCTCTCAAAATTAAATATACAGTACTCTAGATTTTAACTGTATGCCTTTTATGGCTAACAGCTAGTAAAAAGACAGCACTAATGCAACAGGAATGTTGTTATATTATGCTACAGGACATGTTGGTCCTGCAGTTAGATCTTCTGTTGCTATGCAACAACCAAACACAGCTAAAGTTGAATTTAACTTGAAGTACCTGTGTTTAATGTCTTTTCCAACTACGTACTGGTAGGTTTCAGTATTTACCGATGTACATGTGTCTTAATAATTAAGTTCATTTAAAAGAAAAAGCTAAAGGAGTGTAAATTTATCCACTGAAGGTTTTGGATGTATTTTTTTTGTGGGTTGTTATTAAAAGATCACAGCTTACCCTAGTTTTTGTTGCCTTTTTTTTATTATTATCATTATCAAATATTTTCTGCACAAGAAAACACAGCTTGTCGGCACATCAGACAGTCCTGAAGCTTCCCAGTGCAAAGATTCTGTTCTTGATGAGTTTATGAACTGATGTCTTTATTATTTTACGTGTCAGCAGGTGAAGACAGTATTTTAAGCAGTCACATAGACTTCCCCCCCCATGCATGCATCTCTGTTTCTAGCAAAGCAGAGAAAAGAAATGTTACATGTAGCGATGGATTTACTTATGGTGGGAAAATGACAGAGAAGAAAAAGCTGTTTAGTGACTACAGGAGAGCAGCAGAGAGCTCATGATGAATGAGTATAGATTAGACCATATTAAAATTGTTGAACAAAACTTTACCCTCAGCTCCCTGGAGAACTCATTATGAGCTAATCTTGCTCGTCACATAGTTCAACTCTGGAAACGACGGGACTTGAGTTCCCACATCAAACGGCCTCTGTCACCACACCCGTCTCAGCATAGAGAGGAGCTGACGTCTGTGCAACTGCTGGGCCTGAATGATAGGTGGAATACCATGAAGCTTACAGCGTGGAAATAAGAGGCCAACTCATGTTAAATGTAGAGCATCACATCAGATGGTGCTTACTCTTGTTTCTTCCTTCTTGTGAACTCTAAGACTTTTAAGAAGTTTTTTATTTCAGTGCTTTCTTAAATCATGTAATGTTTAAAGGTGCTGCAGTTTATATAGTACATGTTTAAATGAAAAGGACTGACTGCCAACAAAAATCCAAAATACTTGAGCAAATTTTCTGCTTAATCTATTCAAATACCTGTAATCAGTCATTGTTTTATATAGCTCTGAGTCATGTAAGAATTTTCAGCTTGTAAAGTAACATTTTATACCTCCACCTATTACAGAGCATTTATTTAGTCTTCATTGGCTCTGAGTTACATACTCTAATTTACCTGTTATTTGGGTTGGTTGTTTTTTTTTTAGGACTATGTTGAAGAGAAAGTCTCATATTGTGTCATACTGCAGTTTGAAACCACACATTATGACATTAGTGACAGTGAACTAAGACATGGAAGCTGTGACTCAAGGCCCAAAGTAACCTTCTGTATTTTATTCTTCCTGTTTTTAGGACACAATTGCTTGTAACGTTCTTCCTTTTTTCAGCTTAATTAAAGCAGCTCTTTGTAAACCAACTTGTGAGGAGTAAAGCAACCTTGGAATTACAAAAAAAAAGTAATCTGCTGCAGTCTGACAGTAGATGCTCATAGTCCAATGTCCATTTGTCACCATGTTTCTCTGCATTGTTTCAAAGTGCCAGTTGTATGCCCATCTGTGCTTGGGGCCACAGTTCAGGGAGGGGTGGGGGGACAGCCAGCCAGCCGGCATGTTTACCAGCTCTACTGTTTGTCTTAGCTGCTCTGTGTGTTTACAGTGTGTCTGTACATTTATATGTGTGTGTATAGAGTAAGCCTTGATGTATTATATTGGCTCGTTTGTCAGACTGAAAGGCTACTCTGTTGTCTTCGCAGATTTTAAATGTTAATGCAGATAATATTTACAATTGGGATTAGGTCTCCTTTTGTGAGATGATTAACAAATGCAAACACTTGAATTTGCCTAATCTTTCTATTTGGTTTAAATCCAAATATGTATATACTCTATTTATACTGTACAGCTTGTGGCTCTCGCTCACTCAGACTTCATGTCACTATATTTGGATTTCTATTTTCTATTTTGCACAGTCCTTTTCTCTCTAATGACAGTGATAAAGTGTCTGTTTTTGTCCTTTGTAGCTGCTACAGTCCACAGATGTTAAGGAAGATGCCGTTCTCTGTTGCTCAATGGAGGTATGGACCACACACCAACAGAACATGTAAAAAAAAAAAAAGGCTTAACCTCTTGACCAGCCCTTTGAGGAATGCCCTTACTTTGCAAAAATGTCCTCAAATGTCCACTTGGTTCCCTACAAAGATAGACATACATGCTGACATGCATAATACAAGTTGCTTACAGTTAAATAAGAAGCCAATTTTATATCTGTGCAAAAGTCAGGTTTGGATTTGAGGAAAATTGCGTATTAAATGTTTAAACACTTTGAAATCCTAAAGCCTGTTTTATTTAGCATGCTGGATTTTTTTACTAAAGCCCTCTGTGTCTAATTTTGCACTGCCAGTGTTATAAAGAGTCAAATAAGGAGCTGCACGAAATGGCCAACTGCATGCATCTTTCTCAAAGTGAAATATTAACCTTATTACATTAATACTGTCAAATTTCCAGTTTATCAAAAGTAAACATGAATTTCTGTGCCCAATGGCCAGCTTGCCTGCTCCATAGAGCCACAATAGCCACATCAAAGGGAAGTGCAGCAATTTGAAATAAATTGGAATTGTCCTATAGTAGCAGAAAATAGAGCCTTGGGGGTATCTGAACAGAAGGAGCAAAAGCAGGTGAGCTGTGAAAGGAAAACGGTTCCCAGATGCTCATACACACAGCTTCATGGCCAGAGGGTGTGTGAATCTTTGCTGTTTGACTGTATCCACAATAGCAAGGTGCCAGACATCTAGTCTAGCTCTCAGTAAAGGACACACATATATACACACACACACTTATTCAACCTCCTAATTCTTTACTTACACTTCCACTTTTTTGTCCTTCAGCTGCAGAGCACGGGGCGTCTCCTAGAGGAACAGCTCCCTGAGATGATGACCGAGCTCTTAGCTGCCGTCAGGGACAAGATGCTGTGTCCAGCTGAATCTCAGCTCACTCGCTCTCTGCTCATGGAGGTCATCGAGCTGCATGCACACCGTTGGAACCCCCTGGAGGCTCTCACTACCCAGTACTATAACCGTACCATCCAAAAGCTCACCACCACTGCCTAGTTGCCAGCTCCCATGGGAGTAGAGACAAGCCCCACTAAAGCCCCATCTATAAAAGTAACTCCACTCCTGCCTGCGTAAATAAATAAATGAAATTTGAAGTTATTGAGCTTAATTCTAAATTCCATAAGACAGGTGACCACTGCCGCAAACACAAGCTCCCAAACAGGCATCTCTGGGCCATCAATGCAACACCTATATATGGTGTATTTGAACACTAACTGCTACATGGCCAGGAGGGGCATACTTAACCACGCAGATTACGGGAGCTCGGGTGGCTGTGGCTGCTAAGAGATAAAGGAGGGGAACAAACGAGAGGGGTCATGCAGGGGGGAGAAGGAGAGGGCAGCAGCCTGTCCATGGGGAATGGAGAGATCTGTACACACAGATGAATGGAGGAGGGAAGGATAAGAGGGGTGTGGGGTCAGGGTGGTCTGTGTCAGTCTCTTTATTGTGCTTATTGCCAAACCACCCTCCCCTTTCTCCATCTCTTTCTCCTCCCCCCTCTCCTCTGTCTCTCTGTTAGCCCCTGGGGTCTGTGTGGCTGATAAAAGAGAGGCGGAGTAGGCAGCGGGGAGCAGACACGGTGCTGTCTGTCTGGGCCGTCTGCCTCGCCGGGCCAGGGACCAGGTCAAAGGGCCTCGCAGTAGAGCTCCCAGCCCCTCCCTGCCTTTGTACACCACCACCCCCTCCCCAGCAGGAAGCCCCTTTGAGGGGATGAGACAGCAGGCCTGCTGGGCTGAGGATAAGGATCAGGCTGGCTAGAAAAGGGTGGCAGATGGCTGCTTGAGCTCCTGTGAGGCGACACACTCCGAACACACCCCACTGGTACCCCAGTTACCCACAAAAGCAGTAGAAATATTGCAGTGTTGGTTTGGGGTAGAGGGTGGGGGTGATATTAAAAAAAAAAGAGAGATAGCAGACTGTGTCTGTCTGATAATTCTTTTGTTTTTGTCCTGCAGGGGAATGTCTCTTCTCCTCTGTGAAACATTGCATGTCCATGCTTTGTTAACCCCACCATTAATATTATATATTTTCTAATCATTAATTGTTTTTATCATTGATGTTTCATTTTAAGGTCTTGTTTTTATGGTAAAATGTATGTATGATGTTATAGCAGTAGGCCTTATTGCACAGGTTTGATTTGTTTTGCACTGTTATGGGGCTTTTTTTTTTTTAAAGGAAAAAAGTTTAAATTTGAAGCAGTGCTTGTGGATAAATATTAAATATCAGTAGTGAAAAAGACCGCTTGAGCACAGTAAGGAATTTCAGGATGTTTTAATTGACTAGTGGCCTTGTCAATTCCTTTTTATTATAGGAGCTCTTCTTTCCGCGGCAGCACAGTAAATGCTGAGGACTCAGATTGAAGTGATCACAGTCGTTTTGCAGAAGAAAAACAAACATTTAAAGGAAAAAAAAAGCATGGCTCACAGAGAAATAGAAGTTAAATGCTTGAAAATCACATTTTCAAGCCATTCTTTGCAGTGGGACATTTTGCAAGTGTTCAATATGGACTGTATTTGAGCTTGCTTTGTTTTTGAAATCACTAATAACCTGTGTATTTGAAGATGACAATGATAAGAGAAAATTCTTGTTTGACCTCATATTAGCTAGTCATGTGAACCTTGTTCAAGCTAATGTTCATACTATGATATTGACGTACCAAGCCAATCATATACCATGCGTAAATGGGCTTTACATGTATTCTGCATATAGTATATTTACAAGTATTTAACAACGGTGAAATTGAGGAGAATCATGCATCAGAGCTGTTACATAGGATGACTGGCTTTAATCCAGATTTAACTTTGATCGTGAGTAGTTGCATTCAAACCAACATGCACATTTATACTTAGTTTCCCACTGGATCTCTGTGGGCAGTTTAAGTGTTTTGTATTATTTTCTGTGTCTTGCATCAAGAATTAGGATCCTGTGTGGTAGAAGCACAGCCCAGAAGATTCGTTTGATGAAATGGGTGATTTAAGGTTTTCATATGTCTTTTTTTGCAGGAGCATCTGTATGTATGCGTCAGTTTTTTGTTTTTGTTTTTTTGGTCTTGTGTTTATTTAAATTATATCTAGCTCATTTATATATAAATAATTTTGTTTTCTGATGGTTTTTTTTTAAGACATTTGGACAGTAATGCCTAGCTTGCTGGCAAGTGTGTAAGTGTTACCATATTTGACTTTGTGAAAAGAAAAAAAAGCCCATCAATCAGTTTCCATTATGCAAAGAGCAGCTCCCTCTCACAGCAAATTCGGGGCAGGTGGGGATTGTCCCCTGCCTGTGTGGCGCTAGAGCCTCCCAACCACGTGTGCCCTTAGACCCCTCTGCTCGGGTCGCATGCTCGACGACAGAATGAGATGGCCCTTCATTTGCATACTTTGATGAAAACTAAAATACAAGTTGCCAGTCGGAGTGCGGAGAAGCTTTTCAATTGGCAGCAATGGGTCACCTGTGAGTTCTTGTTTGTTTTGTTTTTCTAAGCAACTGAAAAATAAACTAACAAGAGAGGAAAAGATGTGACATAACAAAATGTTTGTGTGTTTTCTGTCTTCTTGATTATCAGCAATGTCACATAGAAGTCGGTGTGGTTTCATAAATGTATTCACGCATCACAAACAAACAATGGTGCACACACATTTGCCTCTCCGGTTACCACATAGACTGCATAACTAATCCCGGCACCGCAGTTGGTCATTATCCAAATAATTCATGCATGTGTACGCCCAAGCTCATTATTTCCATGCTTTCTTCTGTACATGGTCACACATCAAGTAAACCCTCGTTTCAGAATTGTAAAAAATAAATAAATACACGGGTGCTGATGTGTGTGAGTGCTGTTAAATGTCCTTGGCCAATGATTTGCCTTTGGGAAGCAATGACATATGCCTGGGGCTCCACGGTTGTGGCCCTCCCAATGGGAGCTCATAATTCTGGGGCTGCTTCCCCACTGACACCCCCATCCCTTAAAACTATAGGACGTCCTTCAACACTCATCCACATTGATCAACGTCATCCTATACGCTTAAGTATTCATATTATGTATTCATTTTCATACAAAGTATTTAGTATTCATACATAGTATGATTTGGGCTTGTTTGCGCCTACAGGACCAGGACACCTTGCAGCCATTAAAAAACCCTGAATTCCTCTGTATACCAAGGTTTTCAAGAGTCAAATGTGAATCCATCTGTCTGACATTTTAAACTTGGCGGAAGCTTGGTCATGGAACAGGACAATGATTCCAAGCACAGCAGCAAATTTGAGCAGAATGGCTTAAAAAGAGAAGAAATCAAGATGTTGCAGTGGCCCAGACTAAGTCCAAACCCCAGCCTTATTAAAATCCTGTAAACTTTGCATAAACAAATGTCTGCAAACCATGATTAGCTGAAGCCACATTATAAAGAAAAGTGGGCCAAAATGTCTCCATAGTGATGTGAGAGCAAATAATCTTATACAGGAATAACTTGTAGTTATTGCTGCTAGCAGTAGTTCTACAAGCTACTGAATCATAGGATGAAGATAGTTTTTTACACCCTCTTTCTGCGTTTTGGGTTAGTTCTGGTTAAATAATTAATGAAACAGTGTGACATGTCGTGTTAGTCATCTGAGGTTGTATTAGGACTTGCAAAGAAAAAAATTCTATTATGCTATGAGAAGTAGGAGCTCAGAAATGGAAGGTGGTGTACTTGTTTTTCCACGAGGCTGTAGAAATGATGAATCTTCAGCTCATATCTTAGCCCGTTAAGTAGTAATTGAAAGTGGTTGAGGAAAGACCGAGCCAGCTCCCTCTGATAATTAGCACCACAGCTGATATGGCTCAGCGCTGTGAACAGATAGTCAAACAGGCATGGTAGCCTTAAGGGATCATGTCGACCACCATGCTGTTGCAGTCTATATTGCTTAAGAAACTGTAGATCACATTACAACAAGGCTGTCATTTGCCTGCAAGCAGAGCGACAGAATGAGAGACGAACTGAGAGAATAATAAAGTGCTAAGTGAAAGAAGCACTCAAGTCTATATGGGTAAATTTATACCATTTTTAAAAGGAAACCGTTGAAAGAAACATTTCTTAAAGGGGTTGCCACCTATGACTGGAGAAATTAACACAGCAGGGTACCATGTTAAGACATGATGTGCTTTCTCTGCTGGCATTAAAGGATGAATGAATTTATACGAGTGCAGCATGACTCGCTGCACTTTTGGCATCTGTTTAAGCCAAGCACAAGCCGGCTGTCTCAACTGGCCTTCATGGCAAACCAAAGGGCAAGGAGGGAGGATGCTCACATTAAGATAAGGGCTCATACTCCTACAAACTCAAACAGCACATATCTTGAATTCAACCACCTTTTTGGGTGTATTTCATATTTTTTTTATCTCTCTGGAAGCACATTATGTTTTTAGACCTCAATTGCTTATGTGCGCTTCCTCCCGACTCCAGTGTGCATGTTGCTGTGTTTGATCAGCACGCAAGCAAACTGGAGGATGCATTCTGTGTTGTGTGAGGGGTACAGAGGCCAGATATTGTGCAAAAACAGTACAGTTAAAACACACTCAAGCATCCCCAGATGTTTTCTACAGTTTGTTTTGCTGTGGGAGAAATCAATAACTGTGGGCTACAATGTGGTTTTAGCTTGTTCTCTTGACCTTTCCATCTCAGCAGCAGCTACTGCTCTGCAGTTTATTCTATCCAAAAAACAGATTTTCCCTCAACTATATTTGAATTCCGACATTTCAGCTGGTTGTTACAGAGAGAATGTGGAGTCTAATTTAGATCTAGAAATGACTTTAAAATTGTCTTACTGGATCTGTATGGCTACTCCCAAATTAAATCTCTTACATTCACTTATAAAGCCGGAAATTTTGCCTCTTTTCCTTGTGTCCACCTGTTTCCTTTCCCATCTGTTTTTTTTCTTTTCTTTTCTTTTTGTTAAATCTTACCAGACGCTAGCTGAGTTAGGTTTATTGTTTGTTGCTGCTGTAATGAAGAAAAGTAATTTCTTTAGAGACCAAGATGGAATGGGATGTTAAATAATATAAAACAAGGGTCAAATTCACTGACTGACCCAAACCTAAATATTACTTAGTTTTTTTGTGTTATTGGTTTGTGCTCGGGTGGGCGGGAGTGTTTGTGAGAATAACTTCTGGATGGGGTTTAAATTTTGTAAAAAAAAAAAAAGGAAAAACTAGTTATAATGAGATCTCAACTGGAGTGGAAGCTGAAAAGCTGTATTCCTGCTTCCTGGACAGACAGTAATGGAGGAAATGATGTCAAGACCTGTCCACTTCCTAAATGAACTCCTTTAGTGGCGCTTTTGGTGAAGGACCTACTGAGTCAGCAAACTAGCCACTTTACTGTGGCAGTGGATGACATACTTCCACAGCCACAACTTATTTGCAGAATCACTTACCTGTGCTGAGATAGTGCATGTAATTGGAATTTTTTTTTTTTTTTTTTTTTTTACAGATTATGTCTTATTTCCAGCTTTTACTTAATTCTGATCAATTTACATCATCATTTAATTACTCAATTTTTCTAATTTACTGAGGCAATGAACATGTATTCCCCTTACATTTCCAAGTGGTATTAGACTAATCTGTTTCAAAGATGTGGTTGATTTTGTTTAGCTTGAAGCTTTGCAACAACACAGAACTCTTAAAAGTCCAAAGAGAGCAGATACTGCAGAAAGTAGCATGTAGAGGGGAAGTTAAAGGATCTTATACATTGAATAATTCAATACATGTCAAGCATTACATTCCATGTTCATTTATCTAACAAACTATTTCTATCTAAATTGTTATATTTTTTTTAAATGAGATAAATTGCACTACATAGTTAATGAACCTAGATTGTAAAAACAAAGCTTATTGAGAACCAATTTTTATGCTAATTAAATCTTTATTCAATATCTATTCAACTGTCCAATCCACACTTGCCTCATACTGACGAGTCACAACAAAATGATGTGTTTATTGCTAATTAAAATAGTAGAAAAACAAGAAGGACAAGATTGGAGGTTTTGTAAGGACTTTACATACAAAAACACACTAATATGTACACACTGCATTTTACAGCAGTCAGTCATTATCTGTACCGCTCGTTCCTATTAGGGGTCGCGGGGTGAGCTGGAGCCTATCCCAGAAGTGTTTCAGGTGAAAGGCAGGGTACACCCTGGACAGGTCACCAGTCCATCGCAGGGCCAACATATATAGAGACAAACAACCATTCACGCACACACTCATTCCTAGGGAGAATTTAGAGTCATCAATTAGCATGTCTTTGGACGGTGGGAGGAAGCCGGAGAGGACGGGGAGAACATGCAAACTCCACACAGAAAGGCCACCAGCCCCTACATTCGAACCCCCCCCCAGCCGAGGCTCGAACTAGCGACCTTCTTGCTGTGAGGCTGCGGTGCTAACCACCACACCACCGTGCAGCCCATTTTACAGCACTTAACACCAAACTGTCATCTGGGTCTCCAGTAATAAATCTAAAAATGTTCAAAAAGTATCCTACTTAACTTTGTGAAATGTTTTCTTCTTGTGTTGTTACAGAATATTTCAAAAAGAAAAAATAAAGCTACTAAAATTAAATTTTTTTCACAGACTGCTCATCTCTTCTACTCCTACTCACCCTCTTGTCCTTATATTTATTTCCAGAAATCTGTTAATAAGAGTGTATGAAAATAGCCAAGCATCACTTTGAACTGTGAAACAAAATTATCTCCTTACATAAAGGATGGTCCATTGTTTCCTAGGATACAGGACGAACTAAAGGAAGCATTAAAGCTCCTTTCCTTAGTACTGAGAGACTATTTGTTCAGATTTTTATTTCCAATCTTAGTGAAAAAGGAGAACAAATACCAGCCTATTCAGTAGTCATTAAACATCGAGGACTCCGTGTCCTCCAATCGGAAGGTTCATGGTTCCCCCACTGTTAGGTGGATGTCTCCGATTTCTTTGGTTTTGTTAACATGTCCACATTCAGTGTAATAAATGTCATAGAAAACCAATTTTAAAAACAACCCATCAGTTATTAGAATATGAAAAAAGACAGGAATAACTCAAGGAGCCATCCACTGATGTCTATGAATTTCTGCCATCGAATCAAAGCAGTTCAATTGTTAGTGGGATCAGAGCTTAGACAAAGAGATGCTCTACATACCAGTACTTCATGCTTACTGCTACAAAAGTAGATAACAAAAATCAAGACATTACATTGTGAATAAATAACTTGTGCTATTAAGGTTTCTCTAAAGTAGTCTTTGGAATATGGCAATGCATTAGTAGACAAAAACATTAAGTCAAGATCTGGTGATTGCTTAATCACAGCTGTGCAACAAATGTTCGCTCTATAAGCAATCGTTTAGGCACATTGTTGTCACCGTCTTTAGTGGAGCAATGTGAATTGCACACTTTTAACACCTACCATTCACAGGTCTTAAAACAGTTTGCCTTTAGGTGTGGATGCATGATGCCTTTGTTGCTGCAGGAGCATGTGTCCCTTAGCAGTGGCCTGGCTAAAAAGTGTGCTGCAGTAGGCCATTCTCACTTTGTTGCTGCCAGCAGCAGCGCACATGCTGCCAATGTCAACAGACGGATCTTCATACAGGGAAATGAGGGGAGAGGGAAGGTGACACAAGCAAGAAAATCATTTAAAAATTGAGGAAACTTCAACAATGAAAGACAACCAAGAGAAAAAAAAATGTATGTATATCAGTAGAGCATGGCAAATATAAATGGAGGGGACTCCTTAGATCATTACTTCTTGGTGCGTCTTTATCTCTCTTTCAAGGCTGATTTCAGCTAAATGCTATAATTTATGAGCAGTGGTGTGTGAGAAACTGCATGTGTGTGTGTGTGTGTGTGTGTGTGTGTGTTTGTGTCTGTTTCACTTTGTAGCCTGACCAGACCAGCCACCCAGAAGTGTGTCTTTCTTTGTGGCTGACAAGCCGGCATGAGCAAAGCTTCCACTGTGAGCTGCACTCAGTGGCTGATCACTGAAGCAGAAATCAACACACAGGCACACACATACCCGTGCACGACATAATTAGAGATGGTAAAGGGACATGGGTAGCATCCGCTGAGCCTGTGTTGCTCACTGGAGCAGAAGTGAACGTGCACATACTGTACACGTACACACATATACACACACAGCGCAGCCGTTGGAGGTCGGTGGAAGTGTCCACAGACAAGCAGTGGGAAGTAACACCTGATGTCTTTGTTGCCAGGCTCCCGCCTAGCGACTGTCAATGTGGCAACATGCTGCGACAAGCATGACCCTGTTGCTAGGCAACCTGAACTTCTGTGACAGATAGTGGGGAGGTTTTGAAGGGAGAGTGAAATCAGATATAAAAAGGAAGTGAAGTACTGGATTTTGGTTTTTGAGGAAATCATAAATAAATGAATTTAAGCAATAAGAAGTCCCTGAAGGTCGGCTAGTGTATCAAAGGAAGCCCTGAAGAGCAGCGAGAGCAAGAACTGACATTGAGTGTGTCTTCATCAAAACTGCTGCAGCTGTCTGCCTTCTCCTGCTTTTACAGGCCTACTCCCATGCGTGCCAGCAGCCCTTTGATTTGTGAGGTGGCATGCTGTGCAAGTCGTGTTTCTAGTATACTGCGTGTGTAAACACACACATAAAAGAGCTCAGAGCACGGCCAGGGGATCACATGAACTCTAGTACAAGGTACGGCTCTGTCTGCAAATGTGCAGATACTCCTTCAGTCTCCTTTGGTACTGATTACACACACACGCAAATGGAAGCCAAACCAAGGCAATTTTGTTTATATAACCAGGCATCACAAATCACAAATTTGCCTTAAGGGCTCTTAACAGGAAAAAATGAACTAACTACAAACAAATTCCCAGCACACAAACTGAATATGAATCATCCACACTAATGCTGAATCCAACATAAATGTGCTGAGCCTCACTGCTATCACAGTTTGAACTCATTTCATAGTATCATAACATCCACACAGAACACACGTGACTGCTGTAAAAGGCCTTTACAAATTCACTAAGTGCATATGTACTTATTTTCCTTAGTGGTTAGACAATTTGGTCACAAAACCAGACCTGCTGGACTTCCAAACAGTTCTACAAATACCTGTCTTTAGTTTTCCGCCTTTCATTCTACAGAGTTGGCAAATGTTACTTTGACATTTGCAAGTAATACAGATGCCCCTTTTTACACATGAATGGGTGGAGAATCATATGTGGACTTTCTGTACAGTTACTTGTTCAGACATATGCTTCAAAGCAGGACATACGCCATGAGAGGCACATTCTCACAACGAAAACTACTCAGGAGTGGCCCTTTGGTAGAGCACACAGGAGGCAAAACTTTATGCAAGACTGGGGAAATTGAGTGTTTTGGCTTGAGCTTCCAGCCTTAGGGACCACTATATTTAAAATAAAAAGGACATTACTGCATATGCTTGGGAATACTTCTAAGAACCACTTACTGTGAATGTTGTTTGTTACTGCTACCACTAAGCAAATAAAAATCCTGGCAATAAAAAGAATTTACATGGAAGGGCTCATTACTATAAGATCAGTTGAGGCGAAATAGATAACTTAATAGAAAACATTCCTGTGATCTGATATTTAAAATATTTCTTTTAGAAATTATTGACATTGCATCTGGGCTAAAGAGAAATGGGACTGTCCGGCTACAATCAAAATTATGTTTGTTTTTTTTTTGTTTTTTTTTGGGAGAGGTCTTTGTTAATTTCAGCAAGACAATGTTAGACCACATTCTACATGTCTCCACAATAAAAAGGTCTCACCTGCCTGCAGTTCAGACATGACACCCACTGAACCAGTTTGCCATATTATGAAAGGAGTACAAAAAAGTAGGTCTTAAACTGTTGAAAAACCATAATGCAACACTAAGCAACAAGGGGAAAACCCTTCACTCCTCGAAGTACAGCCAAGTGGTATCCTTGGTTTCCAAAGAGAAAGAGTAAAAAGAGATATACACACAGTTTTTGGGAAGCAAGTTTCCAGTTTTTGGTTCAAAATCAGCACATATT
The DNA here is from genome assembly GCA_037177495.1 of Rhadinocentrus ornatus. Taxonomy (NCBI): domain Eukaryota; kingdom Metazoa; phylum Chordata; class Actinopteri; order Atheriniformes; family Melanotaeniidae; genus Rhadinocentrus; species Rhadinocentrus ornatus. The sequence goes on along the minus strand of JBAMHW010000021.1, from coordinate 10,348,271 downwards.
TTTTCAAACACATGGTTTGAAAACTTTGCAAATTGTTGCATTCTTTTTTATTTCTTTATTTTAGAAACACATCACAGGTTTTTCAAAGGTTTTTAATCTAACATACTTTTCTGAATGGGAGGTGACAAATCTGTCAGCTCTATAATGCGCTGGACAGAAACATCATCTTGTATTTATTTATTTTTTTTAAATCATAACATCTGGATTACATTGCTCAGCTAGTCGTCATGGTGATAAAGGGGTCTGGCCAAGCGTTGACAAATAAATAAACATTTGCAAGGATTTACATGCTGATTAAAAGATAAGGATTTATGCCATTATTGAAACAGAGTTTCAGCCTGTGTCCTCTGTATCTCTCTGTGATATCATCTTACATACAAAATCATCTACTTTCCTCTTGACATCATCCTTACAAATTTTTTAAAATATGTTTTTGGCACAGTTGGTTCAACAGTCTGACTAATTCTTATTCTTGCTTGGTAAATGATCCAGTTCTTTCTTGCTTTAAGCATGCCAGTGTGCAACCCTTTATTTGAAAAAAACAAACAAAAAAACAACAACAACTGGATAGCTCAGAACTGGCCAGTTATCTCAAAACTCCCTTTTTCTGTGCAAAGTTCTAAAGAAAATAGTTTACACTTAATTTCTGTCCTATCTAGATACAAATGAAACAATGGCAAAATTTAAACTGGTTTTGGGGCAAATCATTGTACAGAATCTGCTTTGCTTATGGTTTCAAATGACCTGCTGGCATTAGAAAATGTTCTCTGTTTGCATTTATTTTCACCACCTGGTTTGCATGCAGGGCACTTCTTTGGAGTGGCTCACTTCTTATCTAAGAGAGAGATCTTTCTCTGTCTTACTCAATAAATTCTCCTCCTCTGCCACTCTAAACTGTGGAATTCCTCAAGGTTCAATTTTAGGTCCCATTTTATTCACCGTGTGCATGCTCCCACTTGGGTGTATTTTTAGAAATCACAATATTTTATTTAATTTTTACATTGATGATACACAACTGTACCTCCCTTTAAACCTAGAAAATCTTGATCCACTCAAGTCAATTTTTGCTTGCCTTCTTGATGTCAAAAGCTAGATGGCAAACAATTATCTTCAGTTAAGGAAATAGCCACACTAGGGTTTCTCTGCCTGTTAATATCCAGTTATTTTTTACTGTAATTTAGCATTTGATAAGCACATCAACTCCATTGTCAAATCTTGTTTCTTTCAGTTAAGAAGAGTAGCCAAAATTAAGCTGTTATTCTCTTTGAAAAACTTAAAATCTGTCAGCACTCTTCAAGGCTCAATTTCTGTAACTCTCTTGATTTAGGTGTTTCTCAGTCTGACTCTGCTCTGTCTCGTCTGCAGATAGTACAAAATATTGCAGCTAGACTCATAACTGGAACAAGGAAAAGAGAGAGTGCCACTGGCTTCCAGTATAATATTGTATTGTTGTTTAAATCCTCCATTCGTATAACACAACTTGATGTCTTAGAACTGCTAATCAATTGATCTGATATGTTCCCTCATCGAGAAGAGTGAGAAAGGGTGATCATGCTTTCTCTGTAGTAGCTCTGAAGGTTTGCAACAGTCTTCCAATCTCAGTCAAAGACTCAGCTGCCATAAATATCTTCATGGCTAAATTGAAACTTTATTTATTTTTCAAAGCCTTAATTTAATTTTTATTAAAACTACTACCTTAACTGTAGATGTTTTATTGTTGTTTATCCTTCAAAAATTATTTAGCACTTTGGTCACGTTCGGTTATTTTTAAAGGTGTTATACAAATACATTTGGTTTGATTTTATAATAAATTGTACAAAAAGCATGAGGATGAATTGGTCTAGTTGCAACTCCAACCATGTGTTTGCTGTATTTTACAAAGAAACTTCAGTGAAGGTCTAACTGACATCTGAGGACTTGAATAAGTCAGTAAACTTGATGCATCCAATATAAGACAAGGACATATTTGGAAGGTACACCTTTAAATATAACTATTAGTGTCCGGACTCTTTCACTATTTACAGTGGGAGTGTATTTGATGAGTGACTCAGAGGGAATTTGGCTGGTGAGTTTAGCACACCCACAAGATCCAGTGATCACCGTAGGCTGTCTCTAGGTAATGCTACACTTTAGTTTCTCCTTTCTTTTTATGGGTGAGTGAACAATTTTGCGGATGTTGAATCATAGGTATCAAACAGTACTCATGATACAACCCCTTTATCTTTTTACCATGTTGTCTTCAGTTTAAGAGCTACAGTACATGCACAGAGCCCACACACAGCCTACACATCTACAAAGATGCACTGTGCCCAAAGCCACCATTAAGAAGTTGTATTAGCTGCCTTTGCTTAGTTTGCTTAGTTTTAACTGTATTTAGTACTGTTATTATCATTATTATCAGCCTCAATGAAAGTTGAAGTTCTAAAAATGGATCATTACAACCACAAGAGAAATATTTAATGAGGTTAAATTTCATTAGTTTCAATCCTGAAATTGCTCGATTACAAGAGCGTAGGAATGAGTTCAACATTGGGGGGACACATATTGGAAACCTAATAATAAATTAATTAAATTCCTTATACCACCTCTCCTGGAAGGAAAGAGTTCTGTTTGACATAACTTGAGTGTCAATGAATTTTGGTTGTGGCTGATTTGGCTCTCTCCTCTGTCCCTTGACTTCAATGTCTTTCAGCTGTCTGTCCTTGCTCTGAACACCCTAAAAGGTAAAGCAATAACAATGTCACACAATGCTACAAGACTGCAGTTGCTACAAGCAAATAATCTCAGTTTCCTCTTTTTTATTATATATCTACTCTTCTAAGTTGTATGGTGAGGTATCAATATATCCATCAATATCAGCAGTAACTGTATGGTGTGCTTCTGTATTTTTACATTTACTCAGTTGTGTTTATATTATTGTATATATTATATTTACTCAGTTATATTAACTGAAAGGCATATAGAATAATTTGCTTTAAAAAAAAAGTCAACCAATGGTGAAAAGGCATTTTTTTTTAAAAACATTGAGAATAATATTTTTTCAAAAGAAAGAAAAGCATATATATAAAAGCACGGCAGATCTAATTTGGTGATCAGCCCTGGCTGGGTCGCCTGGAGGAGGGGGGTCTGATTGTTGAAAGACCCGAAACCCCCTGTGATCAACCAAGTACAGATTGGTGACAGCTGGAGAGACAGCTGACAGCTCGGAAAGACGGCACTGGGGAAGTGAGGGGTAGCATCCCAAGCTGCATCTTCCGAGAGGAAGAAACACATAACAAGCTACAGATCAACTTACAGAAGCAATACCCCCAGGGATTCCCGAGGGGGGGGGGAGAGAGAATCCCATCGGACGGACCAAAGGATGACGACACATGGAAACGGAAATACGACGATGACTTTGGAATGCATATGTGGTAAGATATGCAAGAACCGACATGGCCTGCGGATCCACCAGGCCAAGATGAAGTGTGTGCAG
>JBAMHW010000021.1:10323145-10334012 GCA_037177495.1 Rhadinocentrus ornatus | reverse complement strand
GAGAAGAGAAGAGAAGAGAAGAGAAGAGAAGAGAAGAGAAGAGAAGAGAAGAGAAGAGAAGAGAAGAGAAGAGAAGGCCTAGATGTCAGTGTGAGCCCCTGCAGTCATGTTTTTCAATGTCTGAAACCACTTAGTGAGTAAAAGACAGACAGATAAAGAAAGAGCGACACACACCACATCCTTCCTGCACTAATGCAGCAGGGAAAGTGGCTGCTCTGTTGAAAAGGACATGAAGCCCCAAGGCAGTTTTCTGGACCCTGGTAATCTTCCTCAAATCTCAGGCCTAATGTTCACTCACAACCAAACACCCACCTGAAATGTTCCTCCAAAGAAAAAAAAGGCAGACCGGCTGCCTAGATGACACAATGGCCGGCTAATTGACTGAGTGAGTGAAATCAGTGAAATCAGCTGGATGTGTTTTTCAGCTCCGTTAACAGTGCACTGGTTCAGTAAAAGTTCAGCATGCCAAAGAAAGTGGTCTGGAGGATTTGTATATGGCTCACCTGGTAGGACACAGAAAGGCTGCTGTTACTATGATTTCAATGCAGTGGTTGCTTTTACTGACACATCTCATCAAAAGGTGATGGAGTGCTTTAGGGAATAGGGCAAAAGAAGGGCATATGGACAAGAAGAGCTGGTTATTACTAACTTAATCTCAGTGTTGAGAGCCTTACATTTGAAATGCAATAACTTAGAGTACACACATTACCCTGTTAATCAAGTCTTTGATTTTATTACTTTTTCAAAAAAATGTAATTTATAAAATTTGATTATTCCCTTACTGAGCAATAAAGATGAGCTTGGTATGGTTCTCTGGCTGCAAGCACGTCACAATCCACCCATTTAAATCAGTGTTTATTGATTCAGTTGTTAAATGATTGTAGGTGCAATTGTTAACCAAAAAATGTCTTTAAAACAAAGGATACAAGATCTATGCATACAGTATATATTTTTTTATAAAAGACAATGAAGCAAATGCAGCAGAGGCTTAAACCTGCAGTCAATCTAATGGTCAGTAAAGTAGAATTTCTGTGGTTAATGAGTTTATAATCTCAGTAGCTAGTGTCACATCTCATTTAATAGTGCATGATATTCATTTTGGGAATTATGGTCTCATTTGGAGTGAAACAGAAAGTAAATCAGATTATGCTGTAGGGCAGAGCTACATGGTAATTGATAAGCTGCTACCTTTTTATACAGTTTTTTACCCTTAGTTCCAAATCAGTGGACCTTGTCTGCATTAAGAATATAAGGAAAGATGGCTCCTTGTAAACCACCTTACCCTTAATGGCAGAATGGTTTACAAATCTGTTGTTTTGGTGACCCATATTGTCCAAAAATAAGGCAAAAGAGGACATCCCCTCATAGGAAAAGATGCAAAACAACAAAATGAATGTTAACCAACAGATGGACTGGTTACTCCGTAACTGCAGCTGATTACAGAAATCTCTTTTTGTTCACTTATTTAGCTTTTATTACTGATGAGCTAGGGGAATACTCAAGCTAAAATAAATGAAGCCTTAGGATTAGTGGGAAAATTTGTTCAATCATTTAGATAATGTAACTTCCCTGAGGATGAAAGTCAGTGAACCGTAATCATTTGTGTCTGTCACATCCAGGCATGCACACAACCATACAATCTTAAATTCTTGGCGTCACTGCATTTGGCTTCTTCTTCTTTCACTTTCAATGCTGTATTGGTTCTTCTGGCAATGGAGCTGTGTTAGCTCTCTAATATCTGGCTTGGTTCAGTTTTCCATATGTCAGTGCTGGAAATTAAGGACCTGATATAATTATTATAATATATACTAAACAGAAATATCTAAAATAACTTTAATCACTAAATTAAGCCAGTGGCCAAGTTATCAATTATTGTACAATGCAATAGATTTACGCTAAAAGGTTTACTTTAACCTTAAGATGGGACCACCAAAAAGAAATGTTCAGCTTCAGAACAATACTGTAATGTCACGGTTTCTGGGTGCATGGTTTAGTTCTTGTTTTTTATTTTTGATCAGGATGTCTTTGGGTTGTGGTCTTGCTTGTCTTTCATTCCTCTTGTCTCATAAACTATCCCCCTAATTGTAACACCTGTTTCTCATTATGTAATTACTCTGTCTTTATATACGCTCGAGTGTTGCTTTGTTCATTGCCAGTTCATTGTGTTAGTTGCACTGTGTTACTTGAGCTGTGTCAGTTTGGTTATATTACTCTTTAGCCAGTCGTTTGCAATTCTCTCTTTTGTTTAGTTCTGGCATTCCCTGCTTTTGCAGTATCTTTTGTTTTATTAAAACGTCTTTGCTCTTACATCCACCTGTCCCTTACAAGTCCTATATCTGGGTCCTACTTCTTTGTCTCATCACGTGGATCCCTGACATGTAGACAAACTCGTAATTAAACAGTAATTTGTTGTGTAGTTTTCCTTGTCTTAATTAAGCTTTATCTTCTCTCTAAAACACTTGTAAGCAGAGTAAACGGATGAAAACATGATTCTGCTCTTACAGAAATCAGTCTTGCTTGCTTGTCTGGGATTCCAGAGCTTATATGAACTGTATTTTATGTTCTTTTTATGTCCTACTGCTGTAATTACTATAACAACTTCTTCTACTATATACTCTCCATCGTGGTCACAGGAATCAAAGGATCTCTGTCTGGTGTCTTGCCAAATATTTGATAAACTTCACATTACCCAGATAGGCCTTGGACTCATGGACAAATTCCTCTGCTAACAAAGGGGATTTCATTACACGAGCAGGATTTGTTGTGTGTGTGTGTGTGTGTGTGTGGGGGGGGGGGGGGGGGGTCTCTTTTTTTGCACTGCTTGGAGTGAGGGGCTGATTCAAGAGGAGTGGCGTAGTAATTTACGTGATTCTTACCAGTGATGCTCACTAATCTCACAATGTGTGTGTCTGCTGTTTAAATTGTTATACTCTTTGTTTTAGAAAACATTGTCTTTACCTGTTTGTGTACATCCAGCTACTCTTTATACATCATGTTCTCATCTGTCGCCATTACTAGTAGCTTCTCTTCTTGTAAAAATCAATGTCTGTAAATGATTTTAGAATTACTACAAAAGCAATGTCAAGCGTCATGTGAGTGGCATGTGGAAGTACCTGTCCACACAAACAGATTAAAATGCTGGAGAAAGGTGTTTAACTCCGAGTAATCTGGAAACATCCAATTGGACTTGTTTTGCGTCCCTTAGAAAGCAGAAGCACATAGTTGTTTCCTGATCTAATTTGGAAAAAAAAGTACTTCATAGAGAAGAAAAGAAACCCAGATCTCTCAGTCATGACCCAATGCAGCCTTAATATACTGTACTGAGGCAGAGGTGACTTCATTTGGGTCAAACTAATGAGTGTACTGGCAAATTTTCATCTCTTTCATAAGGTACTTTAGCAGTATTCATAGTAGCACGTTTGTGCCAATCTGCATCGCTCTCACCCGACGCATAGTAAAGGATTATGGGTATTCAACCTATGCAAACAGGCATGTGTGCAAGTCCTTCCTTTGACAGGTAGCTTGAAATGGAAAAGGTGTGATTGCTGTTTTACTCCACCAAGAAGCTTCTCAGCATCAACAATGACTTTATTCTATTCTGTGTGCAAAACTAACCAAATTCATAAGCAACAACACAAGCTAAAATCACCCGTTGTTCTTTCACAAGTTTTGCATCCTTCAGGTGGAACAACAAAAGATTTCAGCAAGTAGATGTGTGTTAGCAAAGCTGCAACACAAAGCAGATAATTTATGCTAAAGCCTTTAGTAGTACTGTTACACGGTGATCCTATCCAGTTTTGATGGTTGTGTTTTAAAATGGTTTGATACCTGGATCTGTTAATTTAATATCATCAACGTAAATTGGTTGTGCCGTTAGAGGCTTTGGAAGTTGCAAATATTCCAAACAGGGCAGTATGTGGCACCAAAACCCACTAAGTGATGCACAATTTACATAAAGAAACCGCATTTGACAGTGATTGTGGTGGACAAGCTTCAGGGGTCGTGCATTCACTTTTTTAACTTCATAGTTCCTTTCACAACAGCTGGCACCTCACACTGTCATCCCCACTGTGCTGGGCTGACTCCTGTGGTTGCATTGAAAAACATTAAAGAATTGTTCTGTGGCTCATTTCAACCTGTAGGACAGCTGAATGCTTACCTTTCTGTAATAATTCTCTTGGGAGTGTAAAGATACCAGTGTGGTGAGATTGATATTGCTTCCTTTGAAACAGTCCTACTTGCTGTAGTTTGGCTCTGTGGTTAAACTTGAATTGTGTTGTTCAAAGTTCAGGAAAAACCTTAGTGATCATGCTGTTGGGATTTTTACCACCTTGTAGTTTGACTTGCTAGAATATTTTACTAGAATATTTGCTGACTACTACGAATGGAAGGTGTCTGGTCATAAACCAAATCTACCACTTCAGAAGATAATAAATCACTTGCTGAATTCATAATCAGAGCACTTTCTACACCTAATTTTATTGCAACAGATCTGATAGCTGCTATGCTGTTTACAAAATAATGCAAACACATAAATACACCTGTAGCTTGTCAATGTATTTTAAGGATGAGAGAAAACAAACAATGTTTCATAAAATGAAAAATGAACAAGAAATCAGTTGGAGGTGAGGTGGACCTTTTATATGGCATACAATATTGTGACAGTCCAACCAAAACCTGACCTATAAAATGCATGTAAAAGTGCATGTCAAAGGAAATCATACAAAATCAAAAAATTTTTATAGAGCAGAGTAAAACAATCCCATAATGTGTCAAATTGTGAAATTGTGACTGAAAATCAGACCATTATGGCGTTGTGTCTACTTGTGGTTGCTTCAAGCATTTCCATAATGTTTGTTATGACAAAAATCCTGATCATCTAACCTCAGCATCATCCACAGCATGTTGTTGTTGGACATACTTTTATCAATGACTCAATTCCACTTTATTAATGTATACTGAGACAAAACGAGTGCTCCAGGTAGATGGGTATGTCTAACTAAAACCGCAGTGCCATCAGATGTGCATGTTAACCACACTGACTGGTGTACTATTCACAAGCCAATAGATCTTATTAGGTAAAAGGCAGGGGAATAAGGTTGATTGTATCTGTTAAGAGGACAGGGAAATTGTTTAATTCATTTGGTGTGTATTGAATTTGGTTTCCTTCAGTATATGTTATACAACAAGTTGTCTTGGCTGATGTACCAAGAAGTTGCTTTAAATTCCATTTGGTGATTTTTTTTCTCAAGCCTAATCAGTAAATGATAATATTAACACAGCATTACACATAGCGAGAGTCTACACTGCTACAGCATCGCCATCGATCAAAGCACTATCATTATTACATGTTAGCAGACACACAACATTTAAAAAATGCACCAAAATGGTGTTATAAGGGCACACTTGATGGTCAGATAACAATCGGCCATTACATTCTGCAGAGTATGACATCATTAAGGACACTCAGTGTTTTCAGCAATTTATCAGGTGAAATTGATTTGAATCGGTACAGCATCTTTTCTTTAAGGAAGAGTGTGGTAGCTCTTTGTTTGCTAGGGTTTTTTTTGTTTTGTTTTGTTTTACCAGGACTCAAACAAAAGGATCAATATCAATTTAATCTGTGAGCGTTTACTTCAGAAACAGCCCGGAGATGTGCCTTCTAGTCCTTTTTATTTTCTATTTAAAATGAAGAGTTGTAAACTAATTTAACTGAGTTGTATTACTGAAAACTAAATCCTAAACAAAACTTTATTAGAGGAAGTTTTTGCTTTGCTTTGTTTCTATAAAACACAAAGATCCAGACAGTCTAGCTTGTTTCATCTAGTTTCTTTGTTTTTTAAGCTTTGTTTTGCACAGCAGACCAATTTATTTATCTTATTTCACTTTCCAAAAATGTCTACTGCTTTGTAATGCTAGTGCTTGCAGTAAGTAACAATGGCAGAAAGATGGAATGAAAAGCATTTTCTCAGGCTCCATTTTTTTTTATAGATGCAGACTTACACATCATCACACATATAAAGCTTGTCAGCACACTTCTCTCTCCGTTTATGATTGTTCTCAATAACCCCTGTTGCTTAGACGACTGATGGCAGGTACTGGATGAAAGCCAGCATCTGCTACACTACAGCTAAAAGTCGCTTCATTCAGTACCATTCAATAACAGGCATTTGCTGCACAAAACAAAGAGTGATGTGTTGTAGAGGAAGGGAAAATGGGATGATATGAAGCTAGTGAAGAGTGGCTGGTTACAGCTGGATAAATAAAATAAAAACAAAGCATGAAGGTGTGTAGCAATATGTTATGATATTCCAAAGTCCTCCATCAACATAAAAATTTAAATTAAGCAGTGGTTCAAATGCAACTTGAAACTACAAGAGAAATGCAAAGACATTACAATAAATCTAAGAAATAAGTATGTTTCAGCTGATAAGTCTCTGTCTGTTCCAGGATATTTGTTCTGACTGGGTTGCACATTAAACTTGACTGGTATCCATCATTTTTCAAAGAAGAACTTCACCATGTCTTAAAATGAATTATTTAAATAAAATGAAGCAACATTATAAAGAAAAGTTAGACAAAATTTCTCCAAAACAATATGAGTTGTTAATGCTGAGAAAGGAGGTTCTACAAATGACTGAAATCTGAACGTCGGTTTAGTTTTTGTCTAGATTAATAAGGATAAAGTGCAACATGTCATGTTTTCCTCTCTGGCTGTATGAAATCAACTTATAACCTGATAAGGAATCCTGATAAATAAAACTTTAAAATCAAAGAAAATGGACTGTGCATGACTGATCAGATTTTGGATATAATGACTTTGCATTGTAAGGTTTTATATATCAGGACATGATGTTGGATTAGAAAACAAATTTCTTTTGTAAACATTCAGAAGCCAGTCTAGAAATCTTTTGACTGGGAGGTCACTCAAGAAAAGCAGTGGTACAAGGGGGTATTGCTTTTAAGAAATAACTGAATATTACCTAAAGTGGTCATCTATTGCAAAAAGGTCATGCAAAATCTGTAAAAGCAAACAGCTGATGCAGATGCATCACTGATATCAAGAACTTGCTTGCCATTTAAAAGTGCACAGTTGTCAGGTCTGGTGGTATTTATGACTTTTACATCCTATTAATGAAATGGAAACAGTTTGGTCAGACAAACACTATCACCCATGTAAGTAGTTGGTGAGATGTTATTGTATGAATTATGATCAAGAACATTGTAGTAATGATGCAGAACATCACATAAAACAAAATATAGAAGTACATTACATGCTGCATTCACTAGCACTTGGGCATCTGATGTTTACCCAACAAAAGGTCAGTTTACAGAGAATATTTGCTAGACTTTGATAGTCTATTCTTAGGGTGGCACCTGGGGGGTCAGTCAAATTTTAGTGGTGGTCTGTGACCCTCAGACTAACCCTCTGGCCCCTTTTGGATGCATCAGTATTTTCACGCTTCCTCTCAGCACAGCCTAGTTCCTATTCTCCTACTATGTCTGCTGGCTAAGCAGGTTCCTACTGTTGTCAACTTACCTTTCTTTACTTTGAAAAGATCTGCTAAAACAGTGTTAGAAAGCATGATTTAAGTTGTATCTAACAAACGTATACCTTTCTGTGTCTGACCTGCTTAGTCAGTGGTTGCAGCACATTAAGTTTGTCCCTTAGTGCTTATTTAATAAATGAATATAGCCTAATTATATTCTGCCTAATCATTCATAAACTATAAATAGAATTAAAAGTAGTTTAATTTAATTCCAATTATATCCAGTCATTATCTAAACCAGTCCAGCTGAGATCAAAACAATGCCATTCATTGTGGGGATTTTTTCAGATGTCTGTGTTAAAATTTAAATCAGCGACATTTCAGTCAAATTTGATGTCAGCCATTAAACACGTACTTTGTTTTTGGTCTGGAGTCTTTTTAACCAGACACCACGTATCTTGTGGTGCAGAGGAAAGAGAAACAAAAAGGTGAAAAGACAATAAACTGTGTCTGAAAGCGCTTTCATTTCAGAACTAAAGTCATTCCTTATGTTGGCGGCTGTAGCTCAGAAGGAAGAGAGATTATCTGCCAGGAAATTGGTGGGTCGATCCTGGCTTCCTCAGACTACATGTTGAAGTGTCCTTGAGCAAGACACTGAACCCTACATTGTCTCCAATGTGCTTGGTGTATGAATTTTGGCAAAGAAACAAACTTACTTTGCCAAAATGAGCCTTTTAGATATGAGGCTCCCCTTGAATCTTAAATATTATCCTATATTATTGTTTAGTTTATTGCCAGGTATAACCGCTGGACTAGACCGTAGGAACAACAGAATTGAGCGGTGAACAGAGGATAGAAGGGAAGAGTAGAGTGAGGGAAAAAGAGAAAGGCAGAAAAAAAAAAGTAGAAAACAACCGCAACAACTGTGCAATCAAACCAAACAGAAAAAAACAGACAAGCAGCTGCTACACCTGTAAAGAAACATTATACATCCTGAGAAAAATTTTGGGGACCATTGTTAAGTGATCATCAGCAGACCAAGAGGACCCCAAGCACTGGGCAACTATCAGCCACCACAGACAGACAGACACTGATACTATATAAAGACTCCCTAACCACCTGCTAAATGTGGTATTTAATAACTAAGGTAAGGAACTCAAGGTTATGCCCTGGTAGCCTAATTGATAACAGCTGGACGTTTCATTTTACTGGATGTACCACTCAACTGGGGAGGGAGTGTTTGTTATAGTTCCCAGTTGGACGTACCACTCAACTGCATTGCATCTTAAAATTATGCCACAGCAGGTGGCTATTTTCTTTACAAAGAAGATTTCTTCACTGTAGAAGACACAGTAGGTTATGTTTTGAAAATGTATTCCACTGTGTATCTGTTCCCCCTATAGCCCTACACCAGAAGGACATTTTTCCTTCTGACACGTTCATGGGACCAGACTGCAGGCTGATGTCCAAGTCCAGAATAAATTACTGACCAGTTTGTACACAAATCAGCTTTTGTGTGATTTTAATCTCACTGTGTGATTATTCATAACCAAGTTATCACTTTTAAAATTTAGAACAATCAGGTTTCAGTGCACATCTTTATTGTTATTTTTGTTTTCTTCCATTCTTTTGGCATTCTGTCTGTCTCACTACTGTCTGCGTCTGTTATCCGTATACCTCCTACCCCTATATGGATGTTTTTTTTTCATTGACTTCTACAAAGTAGGGCCAGATTTTCTCAGTGACACGCTCCATATAGACAACTAATTCTGCATCCATCTTACATCCTGCCTGTGCTGTGAGCTCTCTTCAGCCAATAAAAGACAGTCCCATCTCTTTTCTTATATCTTGCTCTGTCCCCTTCTCTCTGTCTGTTCCTCTCTTCCTCCAAAGTCTTCTTGCATTTCTTTTCTAAATCAGCCACAGTGTATGCTCAAAACACCTGCTGTGTTTATATCCTGTTTTGTGGTTTGTAAAGCGAAACTCAGCTGCAATGTCACGTGGCGTCCTGGAAGAAAAAGTTGTGAAGGACATATTTCTCAGCCATGGGACGCTGCTGGGCAGCGCCAGCACCAGCAATGTACATAAATGTAATAAATGGGAACACACAGATTTAAAGTTGGTAAGTTATTGTGCTTATTTAAAATTTATTTATATTTGAATACATAACACAAAATGTTGTTAGAAATAACTGAATAGATTAATCTAGCTACATGCTGGTAACTTACATTATTTTTAATGTTTTAATGTAGTTAATGTTTGGGCTGTGTTTCTATTTAATCTAATGTTAACTATAGCTTATTACATACTCCGCAAGAAGCGAGTAGTTTGTTCTTTTTTTCAATGCCGGAAGAACAAGAATAAAGGTTTGTATTAGTGCGGCCATTTCATACTCCACGAGAAGCTTCGTCGGCGATGGGGCAGGGATTACTGCAGGGGGATGTCTGTGTTTTTATGTCCAATAAACAGCTGGTTATTTCATATTTAACGAGAAACTTCATCCATGGCAGGACAGGGTTGTACGTGTCTATGTTGTTTACATTTACTGCTGGAACATCGGGGTGGGTGCTGGCCCGCGCCGGGCGGTTGTTTTGGGGGGCCCGGTTCTCCTCGGCATGGTGCGGGCCCTCTACCTTTGTTGGGGGGGTTGTCCCTGGGCTCCTGGGGCCCTGGACCCTTCGCTTGGCGGCTGCCTATCTTGGCCCACTGGAGCCTGTGCCCGTGGGGGGCTCTGGCTGGGGCTCTCTTATGCCACCCTCCGGGTGGGACTGGGTTCGTCTTCGGGGTGGGGTAGCTTGGGTTTGTGCTCCGGGATTGCTGCTGACTGCCCGGGTCTCTGGGCTGCCCTAGTCTGCCTCTAGCCTCCGTAGAGGCGTGGTCGCATTTGCATGATCTCAATCATCACTCCTCATCACTGATCACTCCATATTCCTCATCCTCTGCATGCTGACAATCACTGAGTTGTCCAGTGGGTTTTTACACCAAGAGATCATTTTTCTTTTATTTTCTGTGAGTTTGTATCTGGTCGGTGTTGTGATACATTAGTGATATGTCTTTTTGATTTGGTCATTACTTAAAAACTCTTAATCACTGGCAGCTCTGTTTTTCTGTAAAAGCCGTAGGAAATTTTCTGGTGTGTTTATGTCCAAGTGTAGCAGCAAGTTGTCTGGCAGCTTGTTGTTGTCAGTGAGGATTAAAGGGTCGTTGTCTTCGGTCTGTGGTGTTTTTTTCTTTTCTTTCTTCTTTCTGCTTTCCCTTTAGCTTTTTTTGCTGTCTTCTTTCCTTTTCTGTCTCCTCCGTTCGGGTCCAGCAAGATTACATAGATTCCATGATTCAAAGTAAATAAATAACAGTAAATAAATAAATAAAGGAATCAG
>JBAMHW010000021.1:10301680-10319563 GCA_037177495.1 Rhadinocentrus ornatus | reverse complement strand
CTATTCTAGATTAGATTATTTCTTAACTAGCAGCTCGCTGATGAGTGACATGTCAGAAATCAGAATCCATCCTATCATCCTATCCTTTCCATCAGCGATCACGCACCACCATCATTCACACTGAGAAATAAGAATAATAAACCAGCAACTAGAGATTTAATACGTCATTACTTAAAGGTCCTGAGTTTATCAGCTACTTTAAAAGAGAATGGTCCTTATATCTAGAAAACAATGACTTACCAGAAACTTCAGGGTGTGTTCTTTGGGAAGCAGGAAAAGCAGTAATTAGAGGAAAAATTATTTCCTTCTCTTTCCATAAGAAAAAGAAGGAAACTTTGAAAATTTCAGAGTTAGAACTCAGAATTAAATCCTTTGAGGATGCTTAAATGTCTCCCCAGAAGAACACATACTGAACGCTATAAGAAAAGCTTAACTTGAGCTTAACGACATAATAGATACAAAGACACAATTTTTGGAAAGAAGACATTTTTTAAATCAATTTCCATATGTTTTGTCCTTAGATGGACAATTCTCTGCTAAATAAAAGGTCTTTTTCAGAATTCAGATTTTAAATAAGGCTTGTTGATACATGAAAATGCTGAGTCCTTTAACTAAAAATATATCTCCAACTTATCAGTACCATGGCTTTAAAACCTCCTCCTTATATTGTTTTGTTTCCTTCTTACCACCAAAACAGCTTTAGCCCCTTGGGATATTGACATCGGACCTCAGGGGGTGTCCTGTGGTGTCTGGCACCAACACACTGCAGCAGATTCTTTTTGGTCTTGAGGGGTGTTTCCTCTATGGATCAAACATGTTCTAGCATGTCCTGTCAATTGTTGATCAAATTACAATTGAGGAAGTTTGGAGGAAGTTATGTACTGCACTCTTTGTTGTTGTGTTCCTTGAGCCATTTCTCAGTAGCTTATGCAGTGTGGGGCAATGTATTGTCCAGGTGGGGTAGACTGCCACAGTCAAACACATCTTTAACGTGATAGTACTCTGGAGTTATGTTGGTCAGAAAAGAAAGTTAATGTGTCATTTATGAATAAGTTAAATGTCCTGGGAAGTAAACCAACCCCCTTTCTGGTAAATAATTACAAAACAAGATTTCTTGTATTTGGAGATAATTGGTGATTCCTGTATTTCTGCAGGAACCAGGGGATAAACAAAGTTCTGGGGAGAAACATATTATACAAAATGGACCTGGTCTGGTGGTCACAGATTTGAAAGCATCTAATATAAATGAATGAACTGAAATCGATTTAGTAAAAATTTAATAAAATTTCATTTAAAATACTTTATTAATCCAAGGAAAACTATAGCCAAAGTATTTTATATTTTTTCAAAAAGGCTTGCGGTTTTTGACATTTCTGATTGGTTGTGCATTCCCATTATCTTTACAGGATTCCATTTAATCATGAAGCAAATCTGACATGATCTTTCAAAAATCTGAAAATAACTTAAGCGACTTAGACACATTTCCATTAACTGATTTAAAGTGAGCATACTAAACTGCATGGCAGTGCAAGAGGGTTATGGTACAGGTAATTCAATTAAAAAAAATTGTTGTCCTAACTGCAAACTAGAGCCTGAAGGAGAGAACACGAACAGCAGATACTGGAAATTAAAAGAGGAAAATTGAAAGAACATCTCTTCATGAATTTCTTTTCTCTCTGGGAATATCTGCGATATTTCATGTTATCTTGTAAGGCATGGGTCAGCCGCGGCAGCTACCATGAGACAAGTGGGTACTCTACAGACTGGTTGCCTGTTTCTAGATAAATGAGGAAAACAGCTATTTATGCTTATATTTATTTATTTAAAATAATTGAGGATAACTGATTAGCTTAACATTACAGGCAGAAATAATCCAAACTCCATGTGGAAATGCCCCAGTCATGATTTAATGGTGGTGGAATTTTCTTTTCTTTTTTCTGTCCTTTCCAGCATTATAGCAAACAGAATGATGGTCTGGCTTGCAAAGTTATTTTCACAAATACCTCTGTTCAGTAACCTGAAGATCTTTATTATCATATTTCCAGTGACAAAGACAAGGCCCTGTAACTTCCTGCAGTTTAAAAAATATATTTATAGACAACTTATCTCATGAATGCAGTTGCATTATTCGTTAAAAAAAAAAAGAAAAAAAAAAGTCACAACTATACAAAAACTAGAACCAGCTTAGAACAGCAACCTATCAACTGGAAAACGAAACGCATTGTGTTCTCACAACTCAGAACTAAAGGAACTCTTTGGTATCCATGTAAAATAATTTTAGGGATTTTTAAGATTATTAATATTATATTGTTTTCTCAAGAAATTTTTCAGCTGATTCTGTTTTATAAATTGAATTAGTGCAGCCACATATGCACATTTTAGTAGATAAACAAATATATTGAATAAAGGGGAGGCTGGACATTAAAGCCTGTTTTGGGTTAAAGGGTGGGTTAGTTCTGTCCCAGTCAAAGTGTCTCCTTCTGGAGGTGGTACGTCTGGGTGGTGGGATTCCCATTCCTCTGAAGTCTGGCAGCCGGTATCTGGTTTCTCCTGCAGGTCTGCTATGATTACCCTCCACTCAAATTCCTCAGCCCTCATTTACTTCAATCCACACAGGAATTTTACAAAGTCAGCATTACACACAGAGCAAACACACACACAAACACAGAAACACAGAGACCTCACCAGCCAGCACATCTGCAGGCAAATTTTAACCAACTGTTAATTCTTATCGTTCACCTCCATTTCTTCAAAATTACCTCTCCTTTTGTTCCTGTTGCTAATTATTTGTATATCAAATAATGCAACAACTTTTTAAGAGTCTTGATAACGACTTCAGCTGTGAGTGAAATTTGTGTTGCCACTGCTAACCTGGTTGTAAAATGCCAGAAATGCTGTAATCCACATGGAGGCGTTTGTCACCTCACACCAAACTGCAAGGAGAGCAGCGGTAAAGTGGTGGGTTTAGCCTCGTGTGTTTTCCTCCCCTCCTGCTGGAAAGAATGCTGTTACAGACGGTCGGCTAGACGCCCAATCAGCTGCTGATTTGGCCACATGTTGTACAGTTCTTTATCCGATTTATGACACACGTGTGTGCGAGAAACAGAACTGGAGTAGATCCTCATACCTGCCATGGCTTTAGCCTTGTATACAGGGGGTGTCTCCACATGCTGCTTTTATACTTTTAGAATGTATTTCCCAATGCTTTTTTAAAAGTCAGCTCTCTTAGTGGGTCTGACATCAACAGACTTCTTCTGTGAGGGGTTCCAGCCTTGAGGAGCAAACCCCAACAGAACAGAGCACAGAGCTATTCATAATCAAAAGGCGAGCTCGTCTTGGTTAATGTAATTAAAAAAAGAAAAGATTAAGGATGCAGTTGTCATCACACACTTGTCTAATACCAATATTGCACCCATCAATCATTTTTCATAGTTTATGTTTACCATGTTCACTGACATTTCCCCTGATTTACTGAGTTAATAACACACGTATACTATACAGTACTATACAGTATAAAAGGAGAGGGGCATCAGAGATGGGGGGGTATTTGATGATTTAATGTGGTGCGATGTGGGTGGGAGTGTAGAGGGAATAATATATAAATTGGGGTGAGGAATATGGATGTCCAAACAGTCACCCTTTCACCAAAATGCAGCTGCAGACAGAGCAGATGCTGCATCTTTGCATCTTACTATGTTATACCAAAAGGACAGATTTAGGGTGGAATATTACTTCACTATTCATCAAACAATGACTGATTCTGTTTCATCTATTAAATCAAATGTTGACTTGAGGGGGAAAAAATAGCTTTAAATGAATTTATCACAAATTATTGATATGATTGGACTTGTTTACCTATTTAAGTTTTGGCAGCTCGACACTTCAAAGGCAATAATCTGAAAGACTGAATGGTGCCAGGAAGATCCTGCAGCTGCTTGAATTAAAGATGAAATTGTATATTGCATGAGATTTGAGATCATGAGATAAAGTCAGCAAGTTTAATTGCTGTGGAGAAAATGTGATATTTGTTGTCTCTAAAACTATAAGTGCAGAGGTTGATCTCACCATGACTGCCTGCTCTTTGCTTGGGTTGTGCTCCGAAATCCACCACTCTGATTTTGAGTGGAAGTTTAGACTAAAATGTTTTTTTATGATTTATGCATGGAATACAAATATCTCAATGATGCTGAAAAGCAAAAGAAGCTAATAAGGAAAACATCCATTTCAACAAAAGAAACTAGAAAATTAAAAAAATTTATTGATAATTGTTTTTAGTTATGTTGTTTACAGACCGACAGACTGAATACATAACCTCCACTTTGGTGGAGGAAAAATTTATTTTGATAGAAAAGAATTATTTTAAATGCAGGCCTTTTGCATTTGGTGTTAGTAAACTAAATATCATAATACAAAAGCAGATCAGATGATCTGCAGATTAGCTGACCATGACCAAACATTTTGTTGCAGCTGTATATGAAAGTCCAAGCGACCATCATGGCAACGTTCAGGATGTCTCCGTGTTTTCCAGATTAGCAAGTGACTGTTAAGTGAACAAAAAGCATTTAATAACATTACTATAAAAGTACAAAACAAATAATACGTCATAATTATTACTACATGCACAATGTTAAGGAGGAATGTCACCAAACACCATCCTTCATAAACATGTAGAGGAGCTGCATGCACGCTGTTCCTCTGCACACATGCAAACAAACGTATGTGATGGCATAATTGCATTAAGGGTGATTATTAGTCTACACATGCAAATTTTAATTAAAACTGCACACAGTGCAGTCTTGAGTGTGACTGTTCCTTGCAGCAGATCAATATTGGCTCAAAATTCATCACTTGGAAAGTGCTGTGCTCTAAGAATATTTCTAATGACTATCAGCAAGCTGTGTTCAGCTTAATGTAATGATATGTTTTAATTGACCACAGTTCATATACTTTAAAACTTTAAAATAGGAGTCACTATCTCTGTAACAAACATTGCTCATGCACATGTCCATTTGTACTTCTGCCACTGAATATGTGCATATATTGTCTTTATTTCACAGAATTTGTCTTGGTAAGATAAAAAAAAAAAAAAACATCACTGCAGGCCATGACAAGGCTAAATAAGCATATGAATGCCAGAAGTGACTGTCCTCTTCTATAAACCCCCAACCGACTCTTCCAGCTTGTAAACATGGCTAGACTGTCCCCACCCCACCTCCACGATAACCTCCCTTTCCAAGCCCCCGCCCCCCTCCTGCTGGGAGCTGGCAGTTGGACAGACTGTGTCTTATCCCCCCCAGGGATGAGGAAAAGGGGGATGGGGTTAGATTTGTGTCTACCAGCACAGGACTTTATGTTGCACCCCCACATGCAGGCACATGTGGAGGTAAAAAAAAAACAAAAAAAACACTACACACATTGCTTAGAGGTAAGCAAATAATAAAAAACAAAGAAATGCATAGACAAGGTGTACAGAATATTTAGATGAAAACATAAAGATGTTTGCATTAGTTTTACTGTAATCCATCCATTTTTTGTACCTCTTAGTCCAATTCAGGGTCGCAGGGGAAGCTGGAGCCTATCCCAGCAATTAGCAGGCAAGCAGTAGGGTACACCTTGGACAGGTCGCCAGTCTATCGCAGGACCAACACAGAGAGACAAACAACCACTCATGCTCACACCTACTTTAGAGTGACCAGTTAACATATGATGCCTGTCTTTGTGTGGTTGAGTACCCGGAGAGAACCTACGCATACACAGGGAGAACATGCAAACTCTACCCCCACCCCAGCCGAGGCTCAAACCGGTGACCTTCTTGCTATGTGGCAGCAGTGCTAACCACCTCACCACCGTGCAGCCTAGTTTTGCTGTAATCCCTGACATGAAAAGGTCACAGCACATTCACACACTAAGAACAAACCAAACAGCCTCCACGAATCCCACCCAGACAAGCCTAGAGGGCCCCCTCTACAGACCTCATACACACACATCTGTATACAAGATATTGGAAGCATTTCTACTTAAGATTTCGCCTCTTAATGTCAACAGATTTGTCTGGTACTGGAAAGGTGTTTTCATTAGGCCTGCAAGAAAGGAGGTCACTGCAGTACAGTATGGTGAACAGAGAAATTAAGCTATGAAAGACGTTTAAAATACAATAAATGTGACCATAAAGACAAGGTTCACACCACCACTGTTAGTTCCATCTATTATACTCTTCTCTCAGCAACACATTATTGTTCAACTTTTTAATCATTTTTAAATGCCCAGACCACCCAGTAAATATCTTTATCTTTGGTTATTATGTTTATCTTCAAAATGTCAATTTTGAGACAGAGAAATATACAGTAGGTCTATATATTTTGAAAATCTTTAGCAATAAGGAAGAACTCAATCCAAAAATGTCATTTCTATAACCTGTGTGAAATTATGATATTATTTTTGTTATTTGCACATGTGCATGAGGACTACTATACTGCTCTTATGTGCAGTATGTGTTAAGAAGGAATACTTATATTGACAAGGAACAATGAGGAATCTTGGTTTTTAAACTAAATTGTTTATTTATTTTAATCATTTATTTTGGGTGTATTGTAAAGGGATGCGTGTCTGTATTTTATGCTTTTACCCTACTTTGAATCAAGATAAATGAACTCATTTTCAGCTGAATGCCAAAACATCTCTTGAACTAGCTTCTCACTTATGAACACTTCCTGGTCTTCTTAGCATATTCACAGAGTTTGATTATATGGCTGTTTGCTGGTTTACATCTAGGATTTTTTTTTCATTGTAATCTTCAGACATTTAAAGGAACTGATAATCCAATAAAAAGAAAACATTTTATGCAAATAGTCATTGTCTGCATTGCCACCTGTCTTTGAGTTGCCGATTCATGCCTAATATGCATAAAAGAACACCGCTTGGATATAATGTGGATGGGGAGAAAAAAAAATTGATGACGGTAAGCGTCTGCACATCTTACAAACAACCACAAATGCCACAATATGATTGAACAGGAAAACTTGTTCCAGCAGCTCACTGTACATTTGATCAGCAGAAAATCCACACCCTATGCGCCACACAGATTGCTAAAATATTTGTGTAAGCATTAGTGAAGTCAGACAAAGACCAACACACATTCAAAGCAAAATTATTTGACTCACTTTTTTATTTTCTGTGGCTAAAGGTGAAATGTTCAAAATCCAGGTTGTAGTCACATCCTGCATCTCTAGGATTCAGGTGCTGTTAAACCTCTAAAATCCTATTCCTGCTCTTTTGTAATCATCATAACCACTACTTAAAAGAGTCTGGTCATGGAGCAGAGGTGAACATCTCCTGCTTTGGAATTGGGACTGAGGCTGCATGAGGACCAAGGGGAGGGGCCTACAGAAGCACTGGCTGCTCACTGAGAAGACTAAACAATACATGCTTTCACATCAGTCTCCAAAAGTCTCCAATAACACCAGAAAAAGCTGGTAGATTTTTCATTAGTCGCTTTTTGAGAGTTGCTAGAGGGGTCTGAAAACTCGCTAAATAAAGCTGCAAAATCACTTAGTTGGCAATACTGATTTAACCAAGCTTTGATGTCCATCACTGTAATAGGTGTACCAGAACCCTGAGATTGGATGCATTAATTTTTTTAAACGGATTAATTGTATTAATTATTAGTCGTAATTACCAGTTAAAGTCCCACCCCTAATTAAAACATAAAAATACACAAAAAACAAACACATCTTTGTTAATAAAATAATGACTTATAAAATGTAATTCATGACTATGAAGTAAACACACCGCTGATATTTGGAGGCATTTCCATTCATTTAGAAGAATTTTGCATGGGACCAGATTTTGCAGCTCTTGCACTTATCTGTATGCTTCAGTTTTGCCTGGTGAGTACCATCTTCAACATTTTTCCATGTCCAACTCTTGACTTCGTCATAGATTTGACCATTTCAAGCCAATAAAACTAAACTTAGGTAGGCAATGGTGGCTGTGAACAGAGGTAATATGACAGCATTCCTTGCGAGATGGTGCTTCCACAACAGTATGCAAGACTGCATGATGAACCTTCACTTTGCTAGTTAGCTAACTCTCCCAGCTGTTTCAGACTGCAGTTAAACATTGCTAATGTTTATGTCCTAAACCATAAGAGTAGTTGCTATCTATTTATGTTTTTTTAGTACAAATTCATTCATTTATTTATTCCAATCAACAAAACAACATTCAGGTCCTAACTGATACAGACTCTTTACAATTACTGGCATTTTTCCAGAGGGGGTGCTTTACCTCCACCATAAGTTTTGCTACTTACAACAGGGGGAAAAAAAACTACTTCACTTTTCAAAAGTCTTTTTAAAATTTTCTGTTATCAGATAATTTTAATATACCTTCTCCTAATAATGGACAAAATAAGGCCTTTTCCCCAACTTCAAGACACCTTGGAGTCTTTATATATCTTATTTTCTCTGACGTAAACACACTGAGTCATGTGATCATTCATGAACTAGTTTAAGAATTATTGAAGTGTTTTTCCTAGATGTAAAGTACACATGTAAAGTACATCGACATGATATCACAGATGTTGGAGATTTCTGTAATTAATGGAATTATTGAATCAGGGTCACCCTGTCTGAGGGAAGTCATGGGTCATGGATATAAGGCCACAAAAACACACACACACACAAGCCCACTTACGAAGCACCAAGCTGCTCTAGTTGTATTAGTGGGGATAGAGATTGCTAAGCAGACACACAGACTGCAATGAGTCTCATGTGCATCATTCAAAGAAAAAAATATCCCACCATGTACACATAGTGTCTAGTATAAGTGATTTTTCTTTGTCAGCGGAACAGGGTTTTTTTTCTGGGTTTTACAATAAACACAAAAATAAGAACTGTTTCATATGTGCAGGGCCCCATTGTTTATGATGATAAGGGGAAAAAATGAATATATATCCTTGAACAAATGTATCCTGAGACGTTGTCAGACAATGCCACACAAATATTCTAAAATTACAATGTATCCTTTAAAAACAACCAGAAAATTACCTCAATGTATACTCAATATAACTGCATTCTTAATTTTCAAATTTCATCAAGGTTTTCTAAATTTCTAAAGTTAAAGTTAGTTCTTGAGCATAGCACAGAATGGTGAGCGGATGGCATGGAAAGTGGGTCTTGTGAATGTAGGGCTTTGAGACTGTATGGGTAAAGCAGGCTTACAGTAGTAATCCTCTTCACAGACACCCATCTGACTAGCAACAGGACGAGGCCCAGACAGACACAGGCACACACACACACACATACACAGAATATGTTTGTCAGAAGATTTGTTTTGTCTTCATATACCAACTTTCATAAATAGGGCAGCATATCTAGCCACACAGTCACTGCAATCTTTTGATTGATCCTCAAGCTAAGTTATAATTTTCCAGTACACTTTCCAACACTTCTGAATTTCCCCAGGTGTGGCTCAAAATTTGACTTGAGACATTCCTTTTTCTTATCAGCCTTCTAAATGAAGTGACTCCTGCAGGAAGCCAGACCCACCATTGACTTTATTGGTTCCTGAATTTTGTCATTACTGCGTCCTGCCTGTGATGTCATGAGTTGGTTAATGACAGGAGACGAAGAGGGACATTCATCCCCAAATAATTCAGGAGAAATGAGACAAATTTAAAAGGTCTAACGGGCATGTAGGAAAAGCGACAGTGAGTTATGGCTCTGTCACAGTCTGAGTGATTTTGTCTTGGAGGAAAATGCTTTTAAAATTCACAGCACAACATCAAAGCCCCTCAGTAACACAAAGTTGAACTAATGTTGACTTTGGTTATAATGAAGACAAAATTAGAACTTCTTTTTTTTTTTTTAGAAAATTGACTTGTGGATTCGATTTTATAGCATGATTTAAATAATGCACAAAAAATAACATACTTATAGTAAAACATAATGAAATCAACACGATATCAAAAATAGACTGAACAAGGAAGTATAAATTGTTGTTTTTTTTTATTTTGGCATTTGTTTGTTTTGCATTTATATTAAGCAAAGTGCATCTTATTTTCTTTTCTCATCAACACATTGCACAATACATAAATAATGATGCATATAAAACGTCTTCATATTTACAATTAATAATATATTTATATATAACATAAAATACATTTTTTCACTTCTTATTTAATTAAATCTCAGTCATTTGTTAAACAAAGTCCATCAGGATTTTATACTTTCTTCTGCTTCTAAATCCTTTTTTTTCTGTCTTTTGAACCTCTGGAACAAAAAAAGAGAGGAAAGTCTTTTTGTAAGAGAACTGAAAAGGTGTGGATGAAGAGGAGAAAGGCTGCTGCTATCGGGTGTTGAAGATGATTTCCAACCAACACGGGCAACTACTGATAAATTGTCTGGTGTAACACTGTCCCCAGCCTTTAACAAAGCTTATCTGCACTGTAAAGCCTGTGCGAGGCTGCTGCGTGAACTCGTGGTCGTTCGGCCTCTGCAGGCTGCAGGCCTTGTCATAGTCAAAAGCTTTGATGGAGAATCCGGGGAACACTTTGTGCACCAGCAGTGTGCGCGAGTCTGGGTTGTCCAGTGTGGCCGACTTAATGAAGATGGGGTAGCAGCTGCGGTTGTAGACCCACACCCCGTCTGGCTCGCGCGTCAGCTGGATGCCATAGCCGATCTTAGCCCGCACCATCTGCACCAGTTGTGACTTGTTGTCAGAGCAGAGCTGGCCCAGGCAGAAGCCATTCCCTTGAGGTAGATCATAGAAGATGTCCAGGGAGGGCTCCTGGACCGAGTAGAGGCGGCCAACGCGTGTCTTCTCCTCCCAGTATGCCACCACGCACCAATGGGCCCGCTCACCTGACTCCTGCAATGCCAGGGAATCTAGAGAAGGAAACAAACAGAGATGGAGAGGTTTAGGCTAGAGAAAATATCAAATAAAAATCAGACTCCAAAATGAACACATCAAGAGGAAAAACAGAGGACAGGGGGAAAATGTGAGTAAGTGAAAGACTTCTGATCAGATGTCATCTAAATCTAAACAAGGTGCATAAACATTGCAACATCTGAACAACTTCCTTCTTATCCGTGTTTTGGGAAATGGAGAATTTTCTTTAGTCAAGCGCCAAAACTGAAATGTCATCCAAAATTTCTGCCATACAAGAAAACCATGTTGGAATTCCTGGACTTCAGACAAGAAAGTCAGCTCACAGACACTGCTAGGCAAGTTTCCACATGCAGTACAATATTTATCTAGGCATTAAATGCTTATCTTCTGTCTGGCTCTCTGTATTTTTGTAGCGGCGTGGCCACCCGTGTACTGACGTCAACCTGCTGTCCCGATCGTCTCTACAGCAACATGATTCACTTTACTGGAGGAAATTATAATCCATCTTGGACTGACAAAGATGAGGCCACGGTAACCGTGTCAGCAACAGGATGAAGGGCTTTCACACAAACACATAAACCATGTTTAGCAGACGAGTGAGGCAGGCCGTTAACTCTCGAACCCTGGTGTCTGAATCGTTGACAGGGCCTCACCAGTGTAAAGTTTTCCCTGAGCGTAAAAGAAGTGTAGCATTGGCCATGCTCCAGTTTCCAAACCCCTCCTCCTCCTCCTCCCCTTTAGAGTGCCTCCTGTGCTGTTCGTCTCTCCCTTCATATCTCTATTCCACAGAAATCTGGCTTCCAGCTACTCCCAGCCAGAAAAGTGGGAGCCAGTCAGGCGCAAGGGAAATATAGGGAGAAAGGGAAGGGGCGGGATGGAGAGGAGAAAGAATGCTTCTCACATATTTTGACTGTTACTTTTGCAACTTTACTTCCTATCCTGATCTTTTAAGCTTCTCCTGTGCTTTTTAGGGTTATCACCTAATTTCTTTCAACTGCTCAACAATCTGTCCCATAGACAAACTCAGCATATGCAAGACATGCAAAAGTTAAGAAAGCTTGGAAGATGGATTAATATACAGAAAAAAGGAAAACAGCCCTTTGCAGACATTTGAGTTGCGCCCATCTTTCCCATTTGACCTCTCTCTTTCATCTGGTAGTAGCTGGTAATTTGGAAGGTCCCATCTGAGACAAACTGTAATGTTAATGCTGCAGGATCTCTGCCGGCCCAAGCGGACTTAGCCTGGCCTGTCATTAGCCTTCATTAGAAGCAGGGGGGGACAACGTTGGGAGAAGAGAGACAGAAACAGAGGAGAGAGAAGGGGGCCAGCAAAACGGAAAGCATGCCTTCCATAAAACAAGAGGGGCTGTGTTCTTTGAACTTGGACTGAGCCAAGCCTCAGGGAGTTTATCGTAAATCCATCCTCATGGGGTACTGCAGGAAACTAAGTACCCAGCAATCTACCTTAGTCTACATGGAGGAAAAAGATTCATTTATCTTTAAGATAAGAGACAGAAAGTGTCTTTTGTGTCCAAAGCAGATGTTAGACAGTCTCCAATCCTGGCATGTTTTACGTATACATGAACAGTCATGGTTGATAAGGAGATGGCCACTCAAGGCTTTCTTAACAGCTGATAGTGGGCTTGCTGGTAGAGCTCACCTGTGGGGCCCTGTGTGTGAGTATATGTGTGTTTGTTATTTCTGAGAGACATAGCCTGGCGTCATAGGTCATTAGAGCCTGTCTGAGCCTGTCATTGCAGCCTGAAAACACCCTGCTATTCACGACTACACTAACTGCCCCGTTTCCCCTGACTTGTGGGCTCGCCTCCCCTCTCAGATATTCAGACTGGTGGTAGGTGAGAACCGCAGAAGGGAGAGAAAAGATGGAATGATAAAAGCAAAGACTTCAAGTTAGACAAAGAAATGAGAAAGATGGAAATAAAGGGTCAGCTAGAAAAGGACTGGAGCAACAAGTATTCAGATCCTTTGCCTAAATAATATCACATTGTAAAGAAGAAAATGCTGAATATGAGTTAATATCTTAGCTTTTAATCCCTTGTCTGAGTCAAGTTCCAGAAAACATAGCACCTCACACGTTACATAACGCAACATGGTAAACACTTGTGCTTCAATATCCATGCCTCCAGTTTCTACCAGCGACTTCTGCAGTTTTGGATTTGGCTCAAATGTCTTTTACAGGTAAACAAAGCCAAACTTGTTCTGTTCGGCATTTCAGCAGAGGGAATGCGAGATGGGCAGGCTCTTCCATGTGTAGGGAGTCACCATGTGAAGAGGATGTTCACAGCTTGTTCTGACAGCAGATGAGCTTACATATAATGAGTAATGCTGCTCAACACACACACGTTTATAAAAACACACTGATAATTTGAGCGGCCCTGTATCTACACATGGTGTTCTAAGTGAAGGGCTCGTTTAACAGAATTTTTCATTTTTAAACACTACCGTGGGGGAGGTGTCGAGCTCCTCGTGTTACAAACTGACACTATTTCAGGTACACCTTGTGTAGGTGTTTGTGACATTGTCCTGGTTGCGCAGTATGTTTGTCAACCCAAGCACCTGAATTCTTACTGTAGTCTCTCTGTGTATCTGTCTGTGTGGTGGATGTCCACCCCCCCACCTGCTCGTCTGCACTGCGGCCTTTCAGCCCCCTTGTGTCTCGGGCCTCTTCTCGCTGGAGATAAGCTAACTAGCTAACAGCCTGCGGCCATCTGTCACCCCAGCCCTCTCTGTTCTGCTTCACTCAGTTGTCTACTGATGGTCTGTCCCATTCTGGTTTGTCTCGTGGGGTCCTCATGCAACCCCCATTCAGAATAAAGACTTATCCTGCTTGTTCAATACAATGTGAGAGCTAAAATGTTCACTATCATATCATAGTAGATGATAATAGTGACAAAATCCCTTATTATAGACACTTTATGCAATGTAGCAAACTGGAAAAAGCAGGTGGTATGAGCTAATGTAGCTATTAAACATTAGGGATGCTGTGGAAGCAAAAACAGCATATTGCTGAGTTTTCTTGGTATTTAATGGATGATAAACTTATGTTCTGTGAGGAATGTGGGGGTTGTTGGGCAACTGCAACAAACCAGACAAGTGTAAATATCTGTTCTCAATTAGACCTCCTGTGCAATGTAGTTTTTTTAGCCCAAAGACAGCAGGTTTGACTGAGTGTTTGCACCCCTGTTGTTTTACAAAACGGACACCACGCTAGCTAAGACAATTGGACTCGGCTGAGGGGAGGAGGGACAGCTCAGAAGAAGCGTTGGGGGTGGCAGACTGGGTGCAACTCTCAGGGCCAGAAACACAGTCTGGAAAGGTTAATCATTACCTCTGTCTGACTCCAAACACACACACACATGCATACACACCAGGTTGCAGCTATTCTTAGAAGTCAGCACGCTTACACTGTCATGCACACACGCACTCAATTTCCAACCTTCAGTTCTGAACACTTTCAACATCAGTAAATAGTGAGGAGGCTCCTGAGGACAGTCTCGCATCGATCCCTGAGAGCTCTGTGTGTGTTTGTGCTTCTCTCGGCTCAGATGTGTAATGACCCTGTCGTCATCAGACACACACAGCAGCTGAAAAGGGGAATGAGGAAGACATGAAGGAAACAGCTCGAGGGGGGAGGAAGGGCTTTTCACGGTGCCTTATTTTCTAAGTCAACACCCTCTCTGGAGCCGGAGAAAGTCTATTCCAAAGGTCAAGGGTCACCCTGGAGGCATTCCTTTTGTTCTTTCTGCCATGCTGTATATATTCAAGATTCTGTGTGTGTGTGTGTGTGTGTGTGTGTGTGTCTTTATCAGTAGTCAAAGCTCAGCATTTCTCCCCTTTTGTTCACAAAATTTTTGGTCTCACTGATTGATTTTCTCTTTTGACTTTCAGAGTGAAGGCAACTCCTCAACAGCAGCCTTGCCATCCGCTGAGGGCTTTGATGTGTTCTTGCTTCGCCTTCTGAAGAAATTCAATGGCAGGCGACCACTTTAGAGAGAGAAAGGTTAGCAGTTGTGTTTCTGTGTAGAAGTGAGGAGAGGATCGTCCTTGTCTCACATCAATGAAACACCACAGCCTTGTAGGTTTAAGCCACAGACGGCACACAGTTTGGTTTGGGTACTGAGAGTTAATAACTGAGTCTGCTCGCCTGTGATTAGTTACTTCTCATGCAGCTGCACACCCAGTGACAGAAATGTCATTAATTCAGACTTAATTGTGCTATTTATCAACTGGATTGCACTGTTTTTCTTTAATGCTCTCCTCTGATCTGGCATTGCTCCTTTTTTAAATTACATCAAGACTAATGCTGCAGAATCATCCTATTTATTCTTCATAATTCTCTTTCTAGCCAAACCCTGTAACCTACATTCCCCACAGATCAATTTAACCTTTGACAACTCAGGTGGAGACGGGTACCAACAGCCTCATTTAGAGTTAAAGAGCAGGAAAGCTCACGTCTGTGTGAGGAGGTCTACCTCACACATTTTGCTTAGTTTAATTTTGTAGTGGTTGTTTGTTTGTTTGTGTTTATTTTTTTTATAGAATACAACTAAGAAACTTATACTGTAATATTCAGATACCTTTAAATGTGTATGTTAACTTTTTTCTAAATTAAATATAAAGAAAAAGAAAACTGACAATATTTGAAACAGACATTTACATAGGTAAGGGAGCATAGTTGGGCCTTAACATGACGTGGAACCATTTATTTATTTATTTGTCTTTGTGGAGTAACGAAATATTTCCACGTATGCAGGTTCTACTCCCAAAGACCTGTATTGGGTGTAATATGAATAATAAAAGGCAATCCTTCTTTGAGATTAGTCATGAAGAAGCAAATGCTGGCACTTTTTATTGTCTATAAAGTATAACTAAAATATTACCAAGTACACAAGATAGGCCTTGTGTGTTGTTTGAGCTCATTATTGGCATTATTTGAGGACCCAGAATATTTTTAATGCATATCTTTCAGTGAGAAATAGTCAAGCAGATAGGCGGCAGTGTGTTTAGTCGCTCAAAGAGAGGAAGTGCCGCTTTAGGGTGGCAAGTTACGTAAGTGGTTAAGTCCTTCCCCCGTTTCAGGAAACCTAAATAAGCCCTGATGGCAGGAAAACCACACAGGGGAGTGGCACAGTTTCGTTATCTGCAGATCTGACTCCTTGCAGAAACACAGATAGAGAGAATGAGCTGCAGACACGCCATCTCTAACATGAACCATCCGGCCACGACCGGGAGGAGATAAGGAAAAGAAACTGTGCATGCTTTCGATTGTTTCCCTTCTTCTACAGACATACTGCCTCAATTACACAATCCACAACTCTTGATGTCACAGAGAAATGGTCTGCTCCTCAGCTCTAGATAAAATTCAGGAATATTTCATTAATAATTGGACAGCGTCTTTCATCAGGAGCCATATTATCGTGAAAATCCAGTATAAGGACATTTTGTTCCCCTGGTAACACCTCTTTCCTATTCCTGCTGAGTTCTTACTCCAACACTTCATCATGCTGACCCTGACACACACACACATATATACACCGCCCACCCCTCTTTGCAGTCCAGATTTCCCAGGGTGACAGCACAAATAAAGACTAGCTAGTTGGAAACAGGGTGCCAGGCAGGCTGGAGTGATGTCATCAGCTCAGTTTTGCAAACACACCAGTTGGGACATTACCCGCAAGATCAGTATCTTCAGGCCCTTAGTACACACATAAACACACACACACAGGGTGCTACAGACAGATGGACAGACAAGCTGAACAATCACCCGCATTGTTGTGGCACTAAAACACTGTGGGAACTAAAAACAAAAACATACACCACAAACAGACATGCAGACATCCAGCAGAGTAAGTTGTATGCGGGTTGAGAATTTTGCTGTGTTTTCATGCTGTTATTAATTCTGTACATCTATATGAGTCTGAGAGTGTGTGGTTATGCCAGCACTGATAGAAATGTGGATAATTCTGTCACTGACATATACAAAGGCACATCTCCACCGCAGAGTACATAAAAGACAAACTGGCTACATGAATGAGCTGGCAGGAGGGTGGAGACAGCGGTGCTGTGTGTCACACTAGAAATCTGACACACACACACACACACAGGTTTACAGGCATATGTCTCCACTTATTTTCATTTCCGTTTTTTTATCCTTCTAAAGAGGGGTTCAATCCCTCCCTTCCTCTTTCCCCTTCACACATTCTCTTTCTCCTGCTCCCGGTTTCATACATGGAGGTAATGTCAAAATCCACTTTCACAGAGTGACTGCAAACCAAAACAATGTTAGTCTTGTTCTGGGCTTCCCTCCAGCTCTGGCTTGGAGCCAAATCTGCATAGCCCTCATTTCAGTCAGTTGGCTATGCTAAGTTTGGGTAATGCTTTTAACTTCAAATGCAACAACATGAAGCATCTGAAGCAAAGGAAACACCCAGTTGCATGCAAGTAAGGCAAACTCTCCTCCATCCTCTCCCCTCTTCATCCTCTGCTGTCTGTGTGCTGTTTTTTCGATTTGTGCAGCATAATGACACAGGGTGGGGAACAGAGGATGGCCAAAACCAAAATTAAGTTCCTTGCCAGGAGGCGGCTTGGCTGCTGCGCAAGGAGAGGAAGTGGGGAGTAATGAGAGATCCTGGCCCAGCACGGAGCGGTCCGGCTCCGCTCTTCTCGACTCACTGGCTAACACACAAACTCCAAATTACAGAGAACAGAGCAAAGCTGCTGGCCATCTCTCCCTCCACCCAAAGCCGCCATCTTCTCTCCCTCTTCTTTCCTTCCTCTTAATGTTCAAGCATAAAAAAATAACATGGAAAATGAAAATCAAGACACCCATTTGGTGAAGAAAGGGCTGATTTTCTCTTAAAAGAAAAAAGCAACATGTACAACATTTTTCTCATTGCCGAAGTACGAGGAGGGGGGAGGGGGGGGGGGGGGGGGGGGGGGGGGGGGGGGGGGTGGGGGGGGGGGGGGGTGGGGGGG
>JBAMHW010000021.1:10279056-10289107 GCA_037177495.1 Rhadinocentrus ornatus | reverse complement strand
CATGCATTTACTTACTTTAAACCAAACCTCCCATCAGCCACCGGTCTACTGAATACAATCAGTGGCATGAGCCAACCATGAACTGGTGTTCATATTTATAGATGATTCCAAATGTAATACACAGACGGACCTGCTGGAGATCTTATGTCTCTGTGAGTGACTGTCTTTTACTTGTGAAAAAGCATGAATTTCCTTAATTAATACTAAATCAAGAGTAACTTAGAAATGCTGCAATATCTTCTTTAGATAATTAGGCACATCTTGCGTGATCAGTTTAAACATTAATGCATTGATTTTGCGTTTTAGTAAAGGTTGTAAAATCAGTGACTTTACACTAAAAATGGATAAACTTTCAAAGTTTGATTTTTGAGGGGAATTTACTTAAGATCTGGGCATTTTACTGGTTAAACAGCTAATCAGTATTTTTTTTCTTATAGTAGCCTGACTAATGTTTTCTGACAAAGAGAATTAGACAATGTTATATTTAGTGGTTAGTTTAGTTTTTAATATGTGCTTAGTTAATCTAACAAAAGTTAATGGCAGCATGGAAATGCGATAGTCCCCATCTCTCCTTCTTACTTTCAACCAGAGAAGGAATACGAGTCCCAAAACTATAGCTTGAAGAACCTCTTTAAACTCAATCAACTGGCCTGCAGAGCAAATTCAAGAGAGGGCATGCAATGGGGTAAAACAGCATTAGACAGGAAGAGAGATGAATAATATTCTAGATAGGAGTCCTGGCCTTTACTCAAATTTATTGACACAGTCACTGCTTCCAGACAAGGGGTCATGCATATGCAATTAAGGCAGCTTATTCTGCGTGAATTGTAGGGCTTAAAATAGGGTGAAGATGGCACACAGGGAGCAGGTTATTGCAAAGATAAGAATGATAAAAATAAGACAACTTTAATTAAAAAGATAGAGGAGACTTTTTTTTCCACGACTTGCACATCTGATATCTTGTCAGGAAAGGGCAAAAACCGCCCACACTGGTAAATGTCAGTGCATAATTAAAAAAAAAAATAGAAGGAAAATCCTGAGGTAAAAACTGGAAAATTTTCATGCCATTGTCTTGAAAAAAAAAAAGTCTTTAATTTTTCAACATCTCCAGTAGGGCCTCTATGACCAAGTATGATGTTCTAAGATGTTTCATCCCAAAGACCAGACATTTTTTGGCTCCAGAGCCATTGGTTTCAACATTAGTTTAAGAAGCATTATGATTATTTGTCCTACACTTTCTTAAATCTCTTTTTTGAAAAATCACTTTTTGGTGTTTTTTTTCTTTTGTGTAACAGTTTTTTGTTTTTGTTTTTTACCTCAGGTTAATTGACTTTTAAGTTAGCTGACTTTTCTGTGATTAGTTAAGATTACTTTGATTAGTTAAAAGGTTAAAAAAAATAGAAGTTAATACATTTTATTTTTAAATTACAAGAATTTGTCAGTGAATATCTCTCCTTAAAGTGAAAATGAGTCAAATTAAATCTGAATTTTCAAAGCTTACCTCCTGATCTAACTTGTGTGTCAAGTCAATAAAAGAAGCTTTAGAAAACATCAGTCAGTAATATTACATCTGCAGGAGGACACATTACAAAATATATTC
Organism: Rhadinocentrus ornatus; assembly: GCA_037177495.1. Classification (NCBI taxonomy): domain Eukaryota; kingdom Metazoa; phylum Chordata; class Actinopteri; order Atheriniformes; family Melanotaeniidae; genus Rhadinocentrus; species Rhadinocentrus ornatus. The sequence goes on along the minus strand of JBAMHW010000021.1, from coordinate 10,287,507 downwards.
TCTCAGCAGTTGCTGTACCTACAGAAAAGCAGCTCTGCTCGCCATCATGTTCAGTTCAGATTGAAATGCAGAATATTTTCTCTACTTATTAATCTAAGCAAAAATGTCTGACACTGTAGAGCTACCAATCACAGCTTTTGGTCTCTTCAGGTGTATCTCTGAGATATACGTTTAAATCAACTGGGATTTTTGCCATTTTCTTCAAATCAAAACAGCTTTAGCTTCTTCAGGTTGGATTGGTAGTTCTGGTGTACAGTTGGCTTTAAGTCATACCTCAGATTTCTCAATTGGATTGAGGTCTGAGCTTTGACTTGATCCCTCCAACACATTTAAATGTTTCCCCTTAAACCATTCACATATTGCTTTAGCTGCATGCACAGTCTCAAATCTACAGAAGCCTGAAATAGGTTTTCCTTAAGTTTTTCTTGTACTTAGCACCATCCATTATCCCAGTTATTCTGACCAATTTCCCAGCCCCTACTCATCCCCACAACAGGATGTTACAACCACCATGCTTCACTGTGGAAATGATAATGATGTTCTTAGGGTGATGAGAGGTGTTGGGTTGAGCCATATTTAAAGCCAGAAAGTTTTTCTTGATGGCTAAAAAGTTCAGTTTCAGTCTCATCTGACCAGAAGACATTCTTCCCTCCTAATGTTTAAGGAGTTTCCCATTTATTTCCTACTTAACTAATATGTGACTTCTGTAAGTTTCTGGTAGTGTCAGAGCTTATTTAGGGGGTTCATAATAAGGTTCTAATATGAACAGATATAATAATAAGGTTAATAAGAGAGACAAAGGCTGCCTTTTGTCATTCTGTTTATAACTTCAATGGACAGAATTTCTAGCATCTAGAGGGGATCCAGTTTAGTGGCCTCAGGATTGAGTCCGTGCTCTTTGCAGAGGATGTGGTTATCTTGGCTTCATCAGGCTGTGATCAAGTGATTCATGGCCGAGTGTGAAGTGGTTGTAATAAGAATCAGCGCTTCCAAATCCGAGACCATGGTCCTCAGCTGGAAAAGAGTGAAGTGTCCTCTCTAGGTCGGGGATAAGGTCATGCCCCAAGTGGAAGAGTTCAAGTATCCTCGTTATGAGTGAAGGTAGGATGGGGCAGGAGATCGACGGGTGGATCAGTGCAGCATCTGCAGTGATGTGAAAGCTGCATCGGTTTGTTTTGGTGAAGAGGGAGCTGAGCCAAAAGGCAAAGCTCTCGATTTACCAGTCAATCTACGTTCCAACGTCACCTTCGGTAGTGACTGAAAAAACGAGATCGTGAATACAAGTGGCCGAAATGAGATTCCTGTACAGGGTGCCCGGGTTCACCCTTAGAAATAGGGTGGACAAGGGACACCTTGTTTCTAAGCCAGCTTTTTCAGGCTGGAAGAAGCTGCCAAATAGAGGGAAGTCTGGGCTTCCCGGTTTAGTCATCTGTCCCAGCAAACCAACCCTGAATAAGTGGTACAAGATGGATGGATGAAAAAAAAATATATATATTGAATCATGAAAACAGATATAGATCATTTCTAATATCCAGTGGTTACTCAGTTCCTTGTTTCATCGGTGGAAAAAATGTATGAAAATGAAATGCCTTGTGATTTACAGAAATGTTGAAAATGTGGAAATAAAAAAAAAAGAAAGCACACAAATAGTTTTGGTATGATCCTGTTTGCATGGCAGGTACTTAGATGTGTTTCACAGCAAAAGAACAGATGAGGCCAATTTTGCGTGAAAGTTTTTTCCCCCAAAAAAACTCATAACAAATCATTTTATACAGTTAAATATCACAAATATGTCTAAATAGGTACTAATAGTTGTATTAATATTGAAATAGCTTGTTATGACTCAACTCCAGTTAATCTCAATGCAGGATCAAATACAGAAAAATACAAAAAATATTTTCCATTAAAACCATTTATGAGGGTTAAAAAGATATTTGACAAATTAAAAATTAAGCTTTAAAAAAATCTCAGTCTATTAATAGCAATTCTCAAATGAAGAAGAATCATCTTGTTTTAAGATCTTTCTCTCAAAGTAAAAAAGAAACAACACTGATAAGAAGCATAGACAGGATACTTTTGAGTTTTATTTTCTCTTAATAAGAGACTTGAAATGAATGTCTTGCAACTTGTTTTAAGATATTTTTCACTTGTCTAAGGTCTAGACATTTTTTGTTTTATTTTAAAAATCTTACTAAGTCTTACTGCATGAACCGAATCTCACTTGATTAAAGTCTGAATCTTCTCAATTTAAGTGTTTTTAATTATATTAAGATAGCTCTTTTTTTCAATGTACCCACTGTATTTTGCAAAAGCATCTAGTCAATATAACATTCATGTCTAGTCTATAACCTGTTTCATAGTTTTTATGTAGTATAAAGACATTTTCTCAGCATTCATTTGGTCTAGCTTTGTTCAAAGATTCAATTTATGACGTGTTATGTAGCTGGAGGCCTTTGTGACCCAGATCTTTTTAAAGCAATTAGTACGAAACAATTTTCAAAATCTGCATGTAAGTAATCGTGCAAGGGTGCCAAGTCCGTGTCATGATACAAATGTCAGTCAGATTATTTTTCTTTGTAGCAATTTGATCCTCATATAATAAAAGAAACATGAGGTTGAAGCTGTAATGAAATAGCTAAATACTCATGTACTGCTCGACGCTCGAAAATACACCAAAATGTAAAAAGCGCAGCAGAGGTTTTATTTATAAGAGATTTTATGCTTTCATTACATGCTGAAAAAAAAATGTCTGCTTTGCACAAAAGGATGAATTGTTGTTATGAACTTACACATAACATTAAGCTTTTATTTCCAGGGTCTACATTTCCCATGGTGAATTCTAAAAAGTGCAAAAGGCTAATTTCTTCATACTTTGCCAGGAACACTGAAAATAAAATTATAAATTGAAACATTCAAGCATAAATGGAAATACAGTATTTACAAAAAATTATTATAAAAAGTTTTCAGGAACAATTCTCCAGGCTTCTTGAATGACTTTTCGAAGCTTCTCTGTGTGATGTTGGTTCTTTTGTTTCATTCTCTGGCAAGATGATCCCACACTGCATCAATAATGTTGAGGTCAGGGCTCCAGGGTGGTTTCATCACACCTTAAGACCTGTTGCCACTGAACTTTGGTTCAGTTCTTGTGTCATTTGGCATACCTCAGCCTTCTGTGCCCATTTTTTTTTCCTTGAGAATATATTCTTAAGAGACACTTTTCCACAAAGACCTTGTCTGAGAAGGTATCGGAGGACAGTAGATGGCTTAGCTGAAGGGTCACATGCATCTCTCAGGTCCTGTGTCAGATCATTACTGGACTGTTTTTTACTATTTTTTTCTTCTTTTGTCCTACACTTGTTAAGTTTTTCAAGTTTCTTGGTATTTTCTTTTTAGATGCAACTTAAAGGAGAACAAATAATGTATCTTTGCGACAGGCAGCAAGCACCAAAGAACATTAAAATAATATTTAAAGTAGGTTCTTAGCTAAGTTATCTGGTAAGTACAGATGCAACACTGGTTCATCCAGTGTGCCTTTTTTTTAATGCTAAAATGATTCACAAGGTCAGTAATAAATGGCATAGAAATCCTCTGAAAGATTCAAAAAGTCTAAATAGCCGCTTTTCAAGACCAATTTAAAATCACAAGAAATTTTTTTTCCAATTAAAAAATAAAGAAATGAGGTGTTGCTCAAAACGTTTGCACAGCACTCTTTGTTCCAAACACCGAGTTCTCATGGCTGTATTGTCACAGTTCTAAAAGGCACCTGTTATTTAAAGTCCAAAGTGTTTTTTGGTCCTTCTTTAAACCCCCTGACACATAAACCTAACATTTGCATTAAGCTATAACCTTTGGTAATTCCATGACTCAAACCATTTGGTAGATCTGGACTCCTTTAAACTATAATATACTGCAATACTGAAGAACACGTTTTTACACTTACCTTTCGTATTGAGTGAATACCAAGCTCTCAAGCCCAAGATCTTCGGGACCATTTATCAGATCCTCATTGTGATGAACACGGGACCCCACGAAAGGGAAAACTGTTGGTAAGCGACATGTTAAAGGTACCGTATTGTGCAAAATTCGTCTTCTAAAAGTTTTCTAACAGTCTTATGTGTCCTTATAGCCTGTGTATTAGAATGAATTAGAAATTTCTGTCACCTCTCTCACTTGCTTGCTCCACTTCTTAGGGAATGTGTGCTCAAACGGGTGAATCGACCTGACCCTCCTGGCTAGCTGAGCTTACCCTCCAAAATCACCGAGTGGGCGCCAGCGAAAGCAGGATCCTTTCCGATTGAGGGGTGAGGAAAGGCACCACTCATGAACATTTAAATGTTCAGAAACAGCCCGTTCTCAGTAGAGCTCACTAGAGCCACTTTTGGAATGGCTGAAATGGACCAAGGCTGAATTTGGGGTAATACACTTTGAAAACAAGTTGTTGTTGGACCTCTAATACCCATATGAAATTGTTGAAAAAATGTGTAATATGGGACCTTTAAGTTCTTGGAAATTGGTGATTTGAAACATACGTATGTCAACATGCTAAATGCTCAAAAGAGCAATGTAGAGACAGTGCCTTGCCTGGCTCCCCGCCATGCTTTGCTGTTTATTTTTTGTTGTCTTAAAAAATTCTATTTTGTTGTTGGCGCCAGCAGCAGACGACAGCTTTTGCCAGTCTGTGCAGGCCAGCACAACTTTGCAACAGAATTTTTCATAAAGAGGTGAAGCATGGCAGGTGGATGAATCCATAAAGTTAAAAGAAATAAAGTGGAAAAAGATTTTTTTTAAATGGCAAAACTGTAAGGGCTGTGCGTCAACAACATCTTGCATAGCTCCATGTAAATGCTGTTAGGGACTGATGTGGGCAAAGTAATTTGACATCACAAAAAATATAGTTTCAGAGTAAAGTATTAACATGAAAAAAGCAAAGGAAACAAGTAAATGTTTCCTGAGGCAAGCTGACCGGAGGTTGTTTTGTGAACTTTTATCGTCACACAATAAAAAAAATCACTGGCATCTTGCAGACATCAAGATCATGTCAGTATATCTCATCTTTATATGTCTTTGTGCATTTCTTATTGTTTTTCCATTAATAGTCCAGCCTTTTCATTCCTGGGAAGATTTGCAGAACAGTAAATGGTTTGTGTGTGAGTGTGTGTGTTCACTTTCACATTTAAATCTAACTCAGTGTTGTTGTCATGCCACGAATTAACTTGTCTTTTGCTCTGACCTCATCCTGAAACTGCAGAGCCTAATGACCTCCCACTGTTAGGGTGGCAATCAGTCATATTAATGAGTTCTGTGTCACAAGGGGCAACCAGCACTTTAGGAAACCAGTCTCTAGTGCCCTACTTTTTACGCAGCTTTGTAGAAACTGATCTGGGTATAACCTCTGGCTCTGTAGTGGTACTGCACTGGTAGTCAACACAATCTCAGCTAGACCTTGAAAGGTTCAAACATGGAGAAAATAAACTACCCATCCCAGAATTCCCTGCTCCATCCATCTTTATGCTGCCACCTGAAATGGGAGACGGTGGTAAGGTGACCCCTGCACCATAAAGGAACAAGGAGAGCCATGTCACTTTGTGAAAACCTTCATTCAGCCATCTGGCATTACGATAATAGAGCTGGGAGCAGGTGAGAGTCAGAGCGGAGAGACAGCGCCGCAGTCTACTCAAACGAGGGATGTCACTGTAACCTACTATCGACCCCATGCTGAAAATGAGCCATTCTTTACATTAAATTGCATCCATTATATTGTCCTTGAGAATACAAGAATTCCCGGCATGAAAATCATTAAAAAAAAGCCGAAAGGCATGAAATTCTCTCGGGAAGTGGGAGCTCCAGTGGCACAGTGGGTGCCATTGTGCTGTAAACTTTTCCCCTCCGAAGTAGTTTTCCGCCCCCGTTTCTGCTGCCTCTGCAGCCATGACAACATTGAGACATGTGAGACACATTCAACACTTAAGTACATTAATATGGTGTGACAGAATCAAGCATGGTCACAGCTCGGTTTTGATGTAGATATCTCTTTTGCCTTATTTACTGTGCAGAGGTAGTGATGTTCTATTGTCAGCAGAGGAAACACTGATAAACACGCACTTGGCCTCCCAGAAAACTAGTATCAGTCTTCATAGCAAATGTAAAATTATAATTGCTGCAAAAACTAATAAAGCAGTAACCTTAAAATTTCCCTAAACTAAGGACAGCTTATAAGAAATTCTGAGGAACCCCTTACATGACTTCCTCTGCATAAATGGTTTCTACCAGCACAAACTGACTGGGACTCTGGGACTGAACAACAGCCATACAGCCACATTTTAGAGGTGTGGATTGCTCCAAAAGTCCTGCAAAGACTATCCTCAAAGGAGGCATCTATGTTGCTTTTCCTTGTGTTCATCATGTAAAATTGTGCATTTAATTTTAAATTACCTTTAAATGTCAGTTACAATGAAACAATAAAGAGCTTTGTGCAACTAGCACTGCACATCACAACTGTATCCAAGTATTACAATATTCAATATGCCTGCAAAGATACTTTTGATAATGATAAAAAGAAAGTTAGCCAGCTCCTCCTGAATGTGGCGCCTCTTTAATTCTCTTCATAAACATGTGACACAAAGGTTTCTTTAATTTTACATTTTTATTTAAAGTCCCATTTTCAAAGGAAATTTTGCCACAAAATGACCGCTTAAGTCAGGTTATACACTATAATAAAAAGCTAGTTTCCCACCAAATAATTAAAATTCCATAATTTTTCTTTCATTCTTTTTTTTATTATTTTTTGCTGCAGTCAAAGCAGACCACCATTTACATTTAGAGATGAATATATATATATAAAAAAACAATATGCATGTAAATAAATAACTTAAGTTTCTAGTTAAACATGCAAATGAAGTAACAAATTAAAGAGGAGGCTGAAATTATGCAAAACAATAAAGATTTACTGTCTGTCCTAGTTTTTACCCAGGGTTACCATCCAGAAAGATCCTAATAACAAAGTCAGGATACAGACAAATAAATGAGCTGGAAGCAACAACGAGATCACATGAATCAGAATGATACAGATTGCTAATATTATCCAGGGACTGAAATTATGCTTTAATTATAATTTACTTGAATGTGTGGCACAAAACAACAACCAACGCTGCAAATCTTGCATATTTTAACTAAACAGAGGTCTCTCTGTCGGTGATAAATTTCTCTGACCTGTTATGAAACTTCATTCTTACAGACACAAACTCTTGATAAAAACCTACTGAACTCAGAATAATTTGTGGTCAAAACGCAGCATAATACAAGACAGAAAATGAAATGTAGATTATGTTTTTGCAGACATGCGTGACTGTCAGCAGTAACATTTAGGTGCGTAAGCTTTAAATGACCTTTCAATCGCCAGTGTCCTGAGCTCCTTACCATAATATAACTGTATATGTTTTTAAACAGGTATTTACTACAGGACTCAGTGTACATGAGTGGGAGCTACTGTGCACTGTTAATCAGTGCTAATGAAACTTCACAGTGAAGAAGCAGAAGAAATATTATGATATGACAGAGGTTGTGCTGCATAAAAAGAAGCGCCATCCTGTACAAGGTAGAGGCACTTTCAAAGCAGCGTGCACATACTACAAAGGGCAATGTGCACGCACACACACACACACTCCACCCACATACACCCAAAACACACACACACACACCCCATCAGTCTTTATTTCTTGGACAAAGATGCAGTTTTTCAGCCAGAGTCCATGCTGAACAGCTCGATACCCTGCGGGTTCCAGTACAGCCCAACTCCAGAGTTAAAGATCAGGGACCAGACGTAGGGGATGAAGAAGTCCTCTGGTTGGTCTTCTTCCACATACTTGAACTTGAGCTCTGGAAACTTCTATTTACACAACAAAGAAAAAGAGGAATGTCGTGAAAATGCAAGATATTTGCAGCTAAATTGCATATAGATGGATCACACCTTACTATGAAATAAATTAAACTTTGTTTAATTAATTCCAATAAACATTAGTCATTGCAAGAGTTTGAGAAAACAGCATTGTGCTTCGTGAGGCTCAGTTAAAGATGATAAAATATGATTGTCTGTACCACTGCGTGTAACTTTGACAGCAGATGACTTAACACTTTACAGGAGTTTAGAGTTGTGAAATGGAGAAAACTCTTTTTAAGAGCTCCTGCTACTAGGAGTAAAAATTTTACTTTTGCCATAGACAGTGATACATGACTCACACCTGGGTTACTTATATATAGCGCTTTTTGTGAACTCAAGGCGCTTACATTGTATTCATAATTTATTCACTCCTCACTCATACCTGGTGATGGTAAGCTATATATATATATATGTATATATATATATATATATATATACACAGGACTGTCTCAGAAAATTAGAATATTGTGATAAAGTTCTTAATTTCCTGTAATGCAATTAAAAAACATGAAATG
>JBAMHW010000021.1:10247555-10278956 GCA_037177495.1 Rhadinocentrus ornatus | reverse complement strand
TTAGAAGGAAGCAGCTTCACAGCTTTAAATTCATCCTGCTGACTTTTTACCTTTTAGTTAGTAAATCCTGAACATTTGATCCTTCTTTTTCAGAAATATTTGATTTTATTTAAATTAAGATAAATTTTAACTGTAGGTGTTAAAAGAAAAAAACTGCAGCTAAATCTGTTTGTGTTTAGTGCAGGGGTTTGCAACCTTTACAATCCAAAGAGCCATTTTTCCCTCAGCCAGCTAAATAAAACTCCTTTAGAGGCGCAAATGTTGCGAGAACTTCTTAAAAAGGCAACTTAATATATATATTTTAATGAAGAACCACCAAAGGATATTTGTTATTTTTGAAAAAACACATTTTTATTTCCATTTTTAGGTTTTAAAATAAAGACGTAAAACATAAACATAAAACCCAAAAAGAGGATAGACAGACTTTTTTCTAAGAGATGTACATATTTGTGGAAAACGAAGTAAAAAAAAACTAAAAAAAAAGTCCAAAGTTTCCAACACTAATGTTATTTAAAAAAATATTTTAGCCACGTATTATGAGGCATTGTGGAAGGTCCAGAAAGCCACTTATAGCTCCAGAGTCACAGGTTGGTGACCCCTGATTTAGTGTTTGTAGACCAAAATTTATATATATATATATATATATATATATATACACACATATACATATATGTGTGTGTGTGTGTGTGTGTGTAAAGATTGTGTGTAAAAGTACCCCAGGTGTGACTCATGTATCACTACCTATGGCAAAAGTAAAATTAAATACCTGCTGAACAATAAAGGACAATGAACCCCCTCACAATGTTAAAAATATAAGAAACAAAATGAGAAAAAAAACAAACAGAAAAAAACCCAAATAAACATTTATGAAACACACATATTATTCAAATAACACCTCAAACATGTTTTACAATTCTTATTTGGAGATTACGTCTTTAAACTTTCATTATTGATGATGTCATGATGACACCACGGCTAATCGATTTTGAAAGGTCAAACTGGTTGACTTCAAAAATCACCTAAAATGTCCATTCAGTGTTTAAAATCATATGACATATATGTATATATTCTTCTCTTTTAAGAAATACCAGAAGAAACCTGCAGAAGGCTAACACAAGCCCACCAATCATATGAAACCAAGCATCCACCAGCCCACCAAACAGCTGGTGGGCAACAGAAGAAGAGCATCAATAATATAAGGTACCTCATTATAGGCTCCTGTCTGCACATGCAAGCACAAAGTCCAGTAATCAGTCTGCAGTGAAAGACAGACGCTGTGCCCTTTATGTGATGGTCCCTGTCTGCTCTATTGAGTCCTGACTGGCTCTATTCACAGCCACACTATCAGTATCATAATGACACAGACAGAGGGGCTACGAGGTCACAGGCCATATGCCAGGCTACTGACACAAGACCACACACACCACTGCCATTGTGATGGCGATACAATGCAGGAGCTATATTATCTGCCTGGTATTTGTGTGTAGGTGACTAGGCTCATAACATACTAAGTCATCAAATGTTCATATGACACTGATGGTGACAGTCACCCAAACTAGGCTCACTTTTACTTCATGAAGGATGAAAAATGCTATTTAATTTTTTATTTTAATTAAAAAAAATTTTTATTTAACAATCCTATTGATTTAAAGAGCGTTCAAACAGAATATTGCTGAATAGATTAATGTCTGGTTATAATAATTATGATATATGAACGTTAACCAGTTATGCTAATTAGCTCATTAAGCTAATTAAAGCAATCAGAAAATATTGCTTTGTCAACATATGTGGTATTAACACCTTCCTGTCTTTAAGCATTAAAAGATTAAATTTAACCTCATTAAAATGTAAATATGGGTTGATGCCGTACCAGAAACTAATTGTGTATATGAAGAACATGCAGAGTAAGCTGAAACAAGATAAAATGTTTTAAACTTGTTATTATACAAATAAATACTCAATGGGCAAAAAAAAATAAAAAAAATACACTGAGCCAGTACAGGATGTTGAATACATCAGGATGGGCATTAAGAACTGATTATATGCTCTTCTAAGTAAATATGAATTGAGCCTTATCATACTTAAGTCACTTAAGCTTAGCTTGGGCTTTAAATGGTTGGAAACACTAAGCCCAGAGTTAGCATGGTAAAATCAGCCAGCTAGCATGTCCAAAGTTCCCTTACTAAAATGTATTTTTCTAATCATTTTAAGCAACGGGTTGTAGTTTTACATCTGTGCCAGATTATTTCTTGGCTGGAAGCAGTGACTTCCTTAAGTCACTACTCATTTCCTGGCAAACTTCACATTGACAACAAGACTCCGGGAAGTTGCTGCTCCCAGCTGATTAGCAGCCCAACAACAAGATCACAAATAAAATTTGTCCCCAAAATAATCGTTTTATATGTAAAATGTTTAAACCAGCTTATTATTTTTCCAAACATCCTCAAAAGGTACATTTAATAGATCTGTACCTGTGAAGACATCAGTAAAGCATTGCTTATGAGCTTTCAGGAGACTAACAAGAAGAAAAAAAGATGTAGCTTGCGCAGCTAAAGCAAACATTTTCCCCCAAATGAACATTTTTCAAGCCAAGTGCGTACTAGAAAAAATAATTAGGAACCTCTACAACAGAAATATAAGTCTCTTGTGCACATCCGACCACTTCCACAAGACACTGAGCACAAAATGAGAAAATAGAAAAATGATCCCTGAATCACAATGACCACCAGTTTTCCTTACTCCTATATTGGACAAAGCCACAGGGGGATTTTCTGCTACGGGAAGTCTTAGATATCAGCACATGCCTTACAGCAAAAAAGAAAAACATCTCCTCCAGGTCTGAGTGCTTTCTAAGGGGGATGGGAGAAAAAAAATAGAGCATCTCTGTCTCTTACAGTGTCTCTAAGGTTTTTTTTTTCACTGTTCATATGTGCCTTCCCTCTCCCTGCCCTCCTCTGTTTTGCTCTCAGCCTGTGCTGTCTGGGCCCACTTGGCCTGGGCTCATATCAGTTAGTTATGGGTCCTGGTGGGTCAGGCCCTCGCCCATGAACACAGACTGACTGGCTGGCCTCATATCTCCTCTCAGGACTCTGTGTTCTCTTTTCCTCCTCTGCAGGCTGCTGTGCTGTCAGAGCTCAGCCAGACAGAGAAGAATGCGGCCAGAGAGCAAATATGAACTTGGAACACAAACACACTTACATGCAGGTACACACACAACCACTAAAAGATTATATATCAAAATATTACCATCTACATACTAGTCTTTGATAAAAACTCCTTGTCTAGATTCTTTGGTTTAATATGCTGTGCTTTGTGTAAACACAGCAGTTAGTGGTGGCTTCAATCCATGGTTCACGCAACCAAAATCACAGAGAAAATCCACCCAAATATTTTTGAAGGTTGTGTTTATGTTTGCTGTCCTCATTTCCTGCCCACACTCAAAGTCATTTTGAAGTGGTCTTTGTAATATTTACTCTCCTAAATCAACATAATACTGTGGATTAAGTGTTTTCTTTTTATATTATTAACAAGTTCAACTACAACTCTTTCAAAATAAAATAACACAAATACATCCAAACATCAGGGATTTCCAGCTTTTGAAACAACTGGCAACTTCTACCTGTTTTGCAAGAAAAACCTGAGCACATTTGAATTTGTAGCAGATGCACATATTGAAGTGTATTAAAAGGAAACACTGATCACCAATTTATCAGTGTCACAATAGCTATAAAGACGGACACTTATATTATAGTAAGTTTAGGGCTTTCTGAAAGTGGGTCTTTATTTGCAACATGCAGTTACACTGCCTGCATGTGTGTGAAAAAGTAGTGGCCAGCTTTCAAATATATGAATGCCCAGGTACTGATTAAGAGCTGGTAGCTTGTTGCCCCACCTCCTATGTGCCCTTACAAGGAGTCTGTAGGCTATCACTGCTCAATAAGGCAGGTTTGAGCTGGACAGGCTAAACAACACATTCCACAGATGCTGTCTATGATTGCTGCTCAACCTTACATACCCTGAAACAACACACATACACAAAGAACCAGAGAGAGACAGTTGAGTGATGAGCCACTGAGAGTCGTCCCTGGAGTATTTGCCACCTTTTTTTCAGTTGGGACCTAATTTGTATGTCTGAATCTTTGTCTAAACACTTGTGGCTGCAATGTTCCCTCACCTAAAACAACACTGACACTGATAGACAATTGTCAGCTCCTCATAACAGTTTTTAAGACATCCTATTTAAACTGTGTTCTTGCTGAATTGAAAAACACACAAAAATTCACTTGTGTTTGTACAAATAGTTTAAAAATTTCTCTGTCTGTAATGAAATTTAACAATACCTGGTAATTCTTATCTTACACCTGCATATTTTAATGTGTTTCCACGTGTGTTTCTTTGCTATTTATCTCACTTCTTTCTTAGTTACAAAATAGTTTTTTGTCAGCCTGAGTCAGCCCTTCCTGACTCAAGCTAACTTTCAGCTAGCCACAATTTAACCAACTAAGTATTATAATCTCTGATGGCTATGCACTGGGTTTTTTGGAGAACTACACACTTGTCTATGTTAAAAGAAAAAAAAATCCATCTGTATGGGATGAGACTGATGCAGACAGATACTTCTGCAAAGCCACGAAACAAGCCATAGTTACCTTTGACTCATTGGGGGGGAAAAAAAGTAATGATAGGCTGGCAAGACAGCTCAGTTATGCTGCAATTAAGGTATCCAATTAACAAAAAAGATCTTAATCTGTGGCTAAAACACAGTTCAAATTATCATGGTCTTTCTATAGGAATGCACTTCTACAGCTTAACATCTTTATTCTAATATCTTCAATTAAAGACAGAAGTTTAAGGCAAATTTCATTCATTAACCATACAGCAAAACACAATCATCACAAGGTAGTTGCTGTTCTGGAAACCAAAGATTTCAAGTGCCTATGTCAGCCTCTGATCACTTTAGAAAAATGCAATGCAACTTAAAATGACAGTATTATAGCTAATATGTCACCATGAAATGCAAAAAATGACAACATTGGAATATACATTGGATGTTAGGAAAATCTATTAATGTGATTTTTGTCATTTTACTGCCAACAGAACGTTGGTCAAACCATGTGCTAGTTTTAAAACATAATCTGCAACATTTGTGCAGTCACGCTGATTTTTCCTCCGCTCTGGAAAGTTATCAAAAAGTTCTGGTCATGCTGGTTAGGGTGAAATTTTCAATGTAGTCCTGTCACAAAGAAAATCAGCAACTATTTTCTTTCCTTCACCTTAGCTCATGTCTTGATGGAGGAACAAATTTGAACTGACCACCTTTTTAGTGGAGGTAATTAATATGGAAGAAAATAATACTTAATGGCAAACCAACTAAATAAAATTCTTCAAATCAACTTCTTTTCTTAAAAAAGCCAGAATATTGTCACATCTCTTTGTCAGCCGTCGCCTTGAAGGCACAATTGATTGAGACACTAAAACTTCTTTTTCTGAGTAATTACCAACTCATCGATGATTCTTCACAGCATTAATCTACAACTATAGATTTTCAGATTGGGGGCTGAGTAGCAGGATGAGCTCATATGATGAAGGGAAGCTAGAAGAGGACAGACAACTGTTTGTTTGAGCAATGGTACCATCAGACGGTATGGGCTTCTCCCAGGGGAGACATTGCCCTGATATTCTTATGGCTTCACGTTACCCAGTGGAACTGAAAAGCACTCAGATGGTTGGAGTCAATGTGAAACTCAACAACACTTTTGCAAAGACTGACTATTCTCTCAGAGACACAAGTACACTGTTGAATGTTCAGACTCAGCAAATACCTAACAGCAATCCAAATGACAGACTAACAGGATACCGCACACACACTAATGCGTCACATACATGTGCGTCCCAGCTGGCTGCATATGTGTGCTACAGGTGCAGCACTCTTGATGAAGGACATTGCAGGGTTATCTACATCACTCCATGTGCAATTCTACGGTTTAATGGTTGATTGCAACATTAGCGCTCGGAGGTGCTGACTGAGAGTGAGACAGAGAGCGCACATGGACTCATAGCCATGCGCCATCCCTCTTCCACATTGGCTAGCGAGACAAATGCCTTGCAGCCAGCTGCCAAGTATAGAACATGAAACACATGATGAAACATGCAATTAAGAGCTTCTGTGCTGGTGAGGAGCGAAGTGCGGAGACCCTTGGTTCCATATTTCCTCACTGATTAATGGAGGAGCATCGGGAGGGGAGGGGTTAGCGAACCCGCCAGGAGTGCTGGGTAACGAGGCGCGGTGGCAGATTTATGTCCCCGCCCAGCCCCATCCCCCACTCTTATGTGCCCATGACAAAGTGCCCCCTAGCTCCCCCATCCCATCTCCTTGAAATGTCATTACATCTTCGCATGTAGCAGGCCAGCAGAGATGGAACAACGATAAGCATTAATGCTAATGAGAATTGGGCTTTGGCCTTTTGTCTCAAGTCCCAGTGGCTCTTCCATTCCATATCCTATCCCATACCTCTACTCATTCACCTGTCCTGACAACTCATTTTAGTTTCTTCACTAATCCTCAACCATCCATACTTTGTATGCTCTGGTCCTCATATACCCATGATGTCCAATATTTACCACTTCTTCTTTCCTCAGACAGCCACATGTCTTACCATTCCTCATCTCCGAGATCTCCCATTCTGCCTGTCGTTTTACTGTGTGTGCAAATTACCTTCAGTCTGTCTTTCGGCAGGGCCTGTGCTCCTTTCATGATGACCTCTTGAACTCTCTCAACTGACAGGTCACTTCCAGCCTGTTCCAGACGCTGACTGAAGAATCCAATCACCTAAAGGTCACACCACAAGAAACAAACAGTTACAGACTTGCAAAAAATACAGCCAGTCTAGTAGAGACGTTCTAAAGAGCAAATTGTGTTTCAGATCAACTTTTTAAAGTTTTGAAAAAGCTCTTTAAGCAGTCGCGCATTACTGTCTAATCTGAAGAAGAACCCAGGTTACTTGTCTCTAAAACCTGAAACAATAGTATTACAGGGTCACACTCTGTAACTTTTGTGGACAACTTTCAAATGCTCCACTGTCCTGTATGCAGTTATATTAAGGACAAGCATCAACATGATTCTGATGTCCTTACAACAATAATTTTGTAAATTTAGATTTTTTGTTGGGAAGGAAACCTTCTACCATTATGACCATTAAACAAATTACAAACAGTCCCTGCTATTAAAAAATCTATTCATTCTCTAAGTCAAGTAAATGCAAAATTAAAAGCTAAAATTAAGCTAAATATTCTTTATAGTGTTATGATTTTATGCAAAGTCTGATAAACAGAACAGAGTAAAAATAAGGCTAAAGCAGAGCTGATGACAACATTTGTGATTTAATTAAAGCCTTTGCAAGAAGAAGACGTTAAGCCCTTTACTACCCATTCAGCCCTTTGTGTCTGATATATATGGATCTCTTCGTCCCAGTCGCTAGGTGTATCTTAACGAAGCCATTAGGAAAATTTATAAAACACTTACAAGTGTCTGAATGACAGAAGGCTGCTGCTGTAACATCTGTAAATCTGTTTCTGTTATTAATGTAAAAGCTGATGAGATCCTCAAAACCACAGTTATTTCTATTGGGTCAACACAAGGTCAGCAACATTTATCTTAACACACAGTCTAGAAACAGCTGAATCACATTTACAGAATTTTTAAAAACTGGTACTGTCAAATAGACATTAGCTACTGCTAAAAGTCCAGACTGGTTTCCTTTCACTACTGAGGGAAATCTAAGGTGAAGTTTTGAAAAGCTGCAACAAATGTAGACCAGACATGTTTTTATTGCAAAAACTCAACTGTGTAGTTGAACAATGGTATATATTGTGTTGCAAGTGGTTGTAATACAGAAAAAGAGTGGTTGTTCTAATCAGAATTAACTTAGAAGGAAGAAACAACAACTGCAGTGGACAACATAGGAAAAATAGAAAGAGCTCCTCTTTAGGAATAGCTGTAATCCTAGGGATTATCTGGGATATTATATCATCTCTGGAAAGACTTTGATAAGTCACATGAGTTTATTGTTTGCCTGTTCAGACCGGAAACAGATGGTGAGTTATATAATTTTTATCTTTGCCAGATCAAAAAGGATTTGCAAGATGGTTTCCACCTCTCCTTAATTTACACGTCTTTTTCAAAAAGGGCAAAAAAGTAAACTTTTTTTTTTTTTTTTAAATATAAGGTTTGCATAATTTGTAATTATTTTTTCTTCTTCATCATCAATTTATTTATAAAGCACTTTAACACAAATGGCTCTACATCCAAAGTAGATAAAATAAAAGCATAAAAATGCCTAAATTCATACATGCATATATGCACATCTTCAGCCTTTGTTATAAATGGAAAAGGAAGCCTGGCTACTGTCCTACACGCCTAAAATGTTACACTAAATAATTATTAGTTTAGTGTTATTGTTGAAAACAAAGCTGAAAATGAAGTTAATGATTTAGTTTTTTTTATATTATCGTTATCACGACATTTTAGGCCTAGTTCTGAGTTAACGAGTAAAAATTTAGTTTTTAAAAAAAATTTTAAATGGAAACTATCATATTTTGTTGCACTAGCTTTCAATCAGTTGTCTTTTTCTTTTAAAAATCACACACTGGACAATGTTCTTATAAAGATTTATTTTCAACTCCCAGTTGTACATGAAGCTCTCGGACTCTTCTAATCTCACTGTTTGGAGCTGTCACATTAATATTTCAGCAGCCACACCCAACATGGGGACACTGGGTGCAATGTGGAGATCTGAGAACAAAATGACATAATGCTACAAGCCTTGACCTAACAGAGCTAAACTGTAAACAATAACAGTGGTGAATGTTGCAAGCTACTTATATTACATGTCATGGAAATCCCGGCTGAATAACTGTAGCTTGTGAGTTTTAATGTTTGTTTTGAGACAACATATTACTGCTTCTATCAAGACAGACCTGAACGTGTGGATAAATTGTCAGGTTTCCTAGCAACAGCAAGTCTCACTAAATCTATTCCACACTTTGCAGTGTTACTTATATTATGATACATTTGGAAATTAAATAAGAATCATTGAGAACTGTTGCAAATAAGCGGTTAAAAGGTAAAATGAAAAGTTGCATGAACGCTGCTTTTAGTCAGAGAAAACATTACAAATTCAACACGAGGTTTGAGATTTTTTTCTTTTATCCCACTTTAAAAAAGAAGCACTTCACTGGAGCTCAAATTATCCGCTACCCTCTGGGTTTTAGCTCAAACAAGAAATGAAGGAAAATATATTTTGTGTTTCTACTTCTGTGCTAGGTTTGTCTCTGGAGAAATGCTTGATGTTAGAAAAAAAAAAAAACTCTTCGTATTACTGATTCTTATTAATGTTTTTTTTTTTTTTTTTTTGTCAAACAGACAGTGAAAAATGCATCCACAGGCAATGTTTTCTCTGCTTATGCTCTGCAGTCGCTTCAGAGAATTCAAACACACAGAAGCGCACATGAGCAGTATGACTGTGGTGTGTGTCTACATCTATCTAATACTAATCTCTTCATTAACTCTGAAGGCCTCCCATATGGGGTTAATTTAGAAGAGCAAAGAAGCAGCCTCTCATCCTGGATCTCATGCTCACACATACAGATTTGCAACGCAGGAAAAGCTTCGGAGAATAGCCTTAGGGAGGCTGACTTAACTGAGGATTTCTAGCTAGCACGCCTCCCTCATACTTATGGAAAGCAGTAAAGCTCAAGGCAATGAATGTAGCAACCCCCATCCTGCGCACATACATGCCAAGCTTTCCTTTCCTCGTATACATGACTAATACAGCAATGAATGATAGCTTTCTCTCATGGTCTCCCTTACTCCCCAATCCACCTACACTCTAAATAATTATTTGAGACAGAGCCTCTTGACACAAGGGGACTGATTAATTCATTGATAAGACTTATTTTCACAGGCCCGACACACTCCATATTACCGATGCAGATCACATACTGTATGTTCCATGGCAGCAAGGCTTTTTGAACCATTCCCAACAGACAGAGAGGACACTGAGGAGAAACCTATATTGCTTTGATCTCGGTTAAAAATTTCAGCAAATCATTCGTGAAGTAAAGAGTTAGACAGTTCAAGCTGCTTTGAATTTGCTTCTGATATTTTGGGTGACTAACCGTGTCGAGGTTCTGCATGATGTCCTGGAAGGATGGGTGTGTCCTGAATTGCTCAAAGAGCTCCCTCTTGTAGAGCAGTGCATACACTAGGTTGGGGTTATGGTGTAGAGAGTTGCACAGGCAAGAGTTGATGATTTCTAGCATCATGCGGATCACCTCCTCAATCACATTCAAGTCCTGGGCCTGGGGGAGAGGGGAGATGTAAGGGTTAATTGGTTTCCTATTATACCAGTTTCACTTATTGTTGTTTCTTCAAATGATTGCCTCCTGATAGGTCGGATCATCAGGGAAGGGTGGTGTGGCAGAGAAAAGGAAAGAGGGATGAAGGGAAAGCAGGTGGAATGTCAGTGTGGAGAGATGATCTTATAAGCCACAGATCAGGTCATGTCAGTGGCGACTGCCACTAACAACAGGTGGCAGTTTAAGAGGTCTGTGAAAGAGAAAGATGCATGAAGCGAGGTGGCATCAAGGACTGCATTATTTACAAAATTCTCCAATATCGACCTGCCTCAAATTACAAGACTGTGTACAGAGAAGTTCATGAAATTGATGAATAAGGATGTAATGAAAAGAAGAAATTCATCACAAATCTGTGACAGCAGAGGAACTTGCGTGTCAGTGTGCTGTAATTACCTGAGGGCGTGTAAAGGACTAGTTTGACATTTTGGAAATGCCACACAGTACCTTTTTGGCAGAGACATTTAAAAAAAAAAAAGAAAAAGAAAAGAAAAAATAGATGTTTAAAACTCTGAGGTTAAAAAAAAAGTCTAACAACTATTGCTAAAAAAGGGAGGGAGTTTGTGACAGACTATGTTTTCTGGCCTGGCATAATAACTTCCTGATGCTTCCAAAAGTAAACACATAATCCCCTGTGAAATAGTGATCTGTAAGATTTAGAGGTGCTGGTAGATTGGTTCTGTTACCATTGAACCCTGTCCAGTTAGCAGTTTCCTTATGGTTCCAGTCTAAATGCTAATCTAACCAGCTGCTGTCTCCAAGTTCATTCATGACATGTCATCATGACACTTCACTGTCATGATGACAGATCATTTTTACCGTCTGACTCTCATTAAGAAGTAAACAATTACTCAAACCATAAAATAAATAAAAGAAAGAAATGCAACTTAAGTTGATGCATCTTTGGGATTTTGTGTTTGTGTGTAAGTAGCGTGAGTATTTAGCCACCCTTTATGCTTGTGATAATTTTAGTTAATCATAAAAAAATTCATTGTGCACCATGAATCAGGCAAAACTATTTGTTATTCGGCCATCCTGATGAAAACAATGGAGTGG
Source organism: Rhadinocentrus ornatus (assembly GCA_037177495.1). Classification (NCBI taxonomy): domain Eukaryota; kingdom Metazoa; phylum Chordata; class Actinopteri; order Atheriniformes; family Melanotaeniidae; genus Rhadinocentrus; species Rhadinocentrus ornatus. Next base: position 10,267,487 of record JBAMHW010000021.1, on the reverse strand, counting down.
AGCAAACCTACAGCTGATAAGAGATTTTTAAAAGCCACTGCTAAACCAATTCACAGGAAAACTATCATTTCAGTAAGTGAAAGGAACCTGTGGACAAACTAAACACTGAACTGAGCAAAGTAGAGCACCAGTGGAACAGCGTCATGCACCAAAGACGAAAAAGCAGCTGTGGACAAAAACATCAAAGATAAATTAAACTTCTTCCCCCAATTAATGGTTCACTTTGCCCTGCTTTCTTGAAAGAATTCTTTCTCTTATAATCACACAACCTAAGCTAAAACATCTCTGCTAAGATCCACGTTGTATTAGAAATATTAGGACTGACTCAACCTAATAAGACTGACTATAATCTAGAAATTAGAAGTCTTCTCTCCTGGGTCCCAAGTGAATCTAAAGAGAGTTGGGTTTCTTTTCAGAGGTCAAAACAAAATGAGAATACAATAATGTTTTTATAATCCCATTCTAATACAAACAATATAATGTGTGGAGCCTAAAATGTTTTATTTAGTAGATATTGTCACTGTGTTTCATAAACCTTTAAACTCAGGAAGACAGGTGAAAACTGAGTTATAGTTAGGTATGAAAAGTTTTAGGAAAATGTATTTAATCATTAATAGAAATCTAAAGGTGTTTAATTACATCAGTCAAAATGCTCTAAAAGTGGAAGCCATAGTTGAGGAGTAAAGATTCAATCTTGTCCTTTAGTTACTTAGTTCATAACAATGTGTCTACAAGCCAGACAGGCGCCATCATGATGAGATAAGCCCCCTCCTGGCATGTTCCATGATGGCACACAAAGAAAAAAAAACTGTAGACACCGTGGGAAAATGAATAATCTTTGAAGATACATATATATAAAAAAAAGAAAAAAAGCAGCAAATACATTGACGAATAGAATTTAAGAGTTGATGACTAGTTACTGACAGTGTGAAATCTGTGGGAAGAGTATTGCATAACTTATCATTTACTGATTTTTAGGTAGCATTACAGATAAGAATCCTACATGATGCAGTTTCCAAAAAAATCTAGAAATACAAAACAATCTGTCTTTATCAACAGAAGTTACTCTAGGTTTTTAATTTGCCAAAAAGGAAAATCATCAAAAAGTGAGTCACAATTTGGCCAAATTCATTGCAAGAGAATTTGTAAAAGTGCACCATTAGCTGCTTAGAAGCTTAACGACGTAACACTGGCTATACTGTATTATATTGGCGTTAATCTACAAACAGTACACAGTGTCTACTGTAACCTGGGCTGAACTGGTTGGCTCAGTCAACAGCTAAGATGAGGCTGAGAGAACAAATTGCAGACTAAGAGATCTCAGGAGTCAAGAACATTCAAAATGAACTTAACTTAATGCAGCAGTTTTCATGAAATTAGAATAATGGCTGATCGAACACAACATGCATTATGTGATAGGTTTCAGTGCTGTTCCTGTATGCTTAGAAGTCACGTTAAAATACTTTACATGCCTAAAAAATACAATCCCCTGTCACAAAAAGTATGGAAAATGCTTATTTAAAAACAAATTAAAAAAAATGCCACAATTCTTACATTAACTTTATTTTTGCATACCTTATGAATCGATGATTTTTAACATTTTTCCATGTCAACTTTAATTTATTAAACAAAAGTTAAAAAGTTAAGGGTTTAGTGTTTGAGTTGTAAACATGGGCAGCGAATCTACAGTTTTCCAATAAATGTGTGGGAAAATCATTTTACTGTTTGAAAGCTATGTTAATCAAAGACTGGCTTTTTGATTAGGACAGGATTTGCATAGTTTTTGCATTTGTATACTTCATTTGTAAAGGTTTTGAGTTGATATAGTCTGCAAAGAAATATAATTCAAAGTAATTGTAAGAGTCACTGTTTTTCTTTCCTCCAACATCTTCCATAGCTTTCCAACTTTTTCTGAGCTTTTCTAGGACATGTCAAAATGCCACCTGTCCCTACAAAGCACATCAAGCTGAGCTGCTACTCAAACATCTGCTGCCATTGAGGGATTCGGTACAGATGCAGAGCCTTCCAGCAGTGAGTGGACATTAATTTACTCAGACCATCATCCCTCAGCTGATGCAAAAATGAAGACTAGAATTTCCAAACTTGATCTAAAAAGAGAGGGGAAAAAAGCAAACAAGGACTTAAATGTTGAGATAATATCGGAACAAGTATGTCAGCAAAACTGCATGTAATGTCTCAATGACCAGTTCAGGCAGTATGTCTGAAAACCTTTTCTTTTCTTTAAAGAAACCTCACCTTGGACTAAATTCATCAGCAGGTTCCTCTGAGTCTACACACGGTTACATGTCAAGCAAGAAATAAAGTATTGCTCAGGAGATATTTTATTCCTCTAAAGGCTGGATGAATACGTAGGTAAGCAAGACATTTAAATCTTGCCTCTGCATAGATTTGTAAAGCTGATAAAGAAAGAGCCTCCCAAGCACGATCCAGTGCAATCCAAACCTCTGACATATCTATAAGGATTCATTTTCAAGGCAACCATCAATGTTATGATGATGACCTGTTTTGACCAAGAAATTTGCCATAACTCACTCAAAACAGGAATCTGGCTAGACTACTGCTGCAAGCGGTTGGAGGCTTCCATCTAAAATCTGGGCTAACCATCTCTAACAAAACTGCATGTGGTAGCATTTTATATTCCATCTTTAGTGACCTGCTTAGGAAACTAGCCCTTATCTTATAAATAACTTCCCTAGCTGTGTGGCCTTTTTTCTGGTCTTTAGTTTAAAAAAAAATCTTCTTCAATTCATGCACAAGAGCAGACACAATCAGCCCTGAAAGTAGCCAGGGGATTCGGACAATTGTAAATAACTGTATTCTGCTGTGCACAGGTCGTGAATTACGCTTGCAACACAGATGCAAAAGTGTATTGCATTGATTTCCACAAACTGGTAGTGGATGGTGTGTAGAGTGTTCACATGCAGACATGAAGGGAAGGAGGGAGGTGTGGGGGTGGGGGTTGCAGGACAGACAGTAATAATGAGGACTGATTGTACGTCTGGAGGCAGAGGTGGCTCTCTTAGTTCAACTCCACTGCCTAGCTAGACCAGCTCTCCTCTGTTCTGCAGTGGCAGGCCATAATTAGACAGAAAGCAGGGACACATATGGGAGACAACTGAGTAGGAGGAAGAGGAGGCGGAAGAAAGAAGACAGCGACAAAAATGGGAGCATAGAAGATGAGAGTAGGGGGAGATGATGGAAACAAAGAACACGATGAAGAGGAGGCAAAAGCAGGAGAGAAAAGCAGAGTAGGAGTGAGGGATGCCTAGTGTGTTTGTTCTCTAGCTCAGCACCCAGCTTAATGAGATTAGTCTGGCAGGAAAAAATGCCACACTGGGGAATTCAGGTCACATGAAAATAGGCTAGCTAGACGTCTGCCTGGTCCTGCATGTATGTTTGTCAAGTGGATGAGATTAAGAGGTCCATGGTCTACTTGAAACCCAGACAGGATTTAAATATCTTGGCTGCTCCTCCTTCTCCTTTTCTTTTTCCCACTGTGTTCCTCCACACTTGTTCTCTCCCAAATTGCATCCTTAAACTGGCAGGAAACACCTGATGTGTTTGACTGAATGCTATATATAGCTTTTTTTTCTTTATCTCTCCCCATGTCCTTCCCTTCCTTGTCCTCACCTAACATCCTCTTTTTTGCCCGTGCAACTTTCCAAGCTCAGATTCATGCTGCTTTGTCTCTCTCCTTAAAAACACAACCCTCTCTTACTATATAATTATAGTCTCAACAATTATGTTTCATTTTACTTGTTTTTACACCATTTACATAAACCTTAGGGGCAAGCTATGCATGCGAGAATAGGCTTGTGTGAGCTCCAATGAGTTTCTGCTGCTAATTCTTCAACAAGCTGGGCCAAAATGTGTTGCAGGTGCTTTCGACCTCTGCTAACTGTCTGACAATTGCAGTCTGCAGATGTAATCAATGTCTGTGTGTCTAGCCCTTCCATCATAGCCCTGCATGTTTGTATGCAAATGTTTGTGTGTGGACAGGGTGTTTACAGGCACAGACATGTAAATCCCTGTAAAGTAGGAGCTGGCATCATTAAACCAATAGCTTAGTGATTCCCTGGCTGGCCCCACTCCTTATTGCAGGCTGTTGCAGGGCAGAAAAACCAGACCCATTAGGAAAGAGTACCGACAAGAGATACCCAGACAAAATACAGAAGGAAAGACAAATAGAAAAAGAAACCTCCAGAGGCAGATCTCTCAGAAATCTCTCAAAATATAAACCATTTCACAGAAAAAAGACAGAATGTCATCATCAGCAAAAAAAAAATGTGCAAATGAAAATACTGAGAACTAGTTTCTTGTGAATTCATGTGTAGTTAAACAAAAAATGGATGAAAGAGAAAGAAAAACTGCCACATGGACGGACAGAGAGGATCAGACTGGCTGAGTAGCAGCAGCCTGCTCCGTCTTTTGGGAGTTTTTTTTAATGGGTCACTGTCTGACCTGCATTATAGCATCATGGCTATGTCATAATCACACCATTTTGCAAAGCATTACATCCTTGTTGGCCTCTCCTTACACCACAACTTCACACATGATGTGCAAAACATATTTTGTTATACACATACAGAATGAGACAAAAGACAAGTGCTTGATTACAGCAAGGGAGCTTGGGTGGAGAATGAAGACAAATAGAGGTAATGTTAATGATGATGCTAGTAATAATGATAAAAAAAAGATGATGGCAAAAACTGCAACAGCACTCTAGCTGATAGGTAGGCAATAATAATTGATTAGAAACTAGCTGCACACCGTTTTGCTATGCCTCGATCACAAAAAGACTAGGGCACAGCAGCAAAAAAAAAATAAAAAAATTGTACCCCTATTGCCTGCAGGGGTGGCACTCCCACTGTCCAAGAATAGATGCAAAAAGAGGCAGAGAGGTAGATGAAAGATGATGATGATGATAAATATATATATATATATATATATACACGCACACATAGAGACAGGCTAACAGGAAAATGAACAGCTAGGACAAGTCTCTTTTTGATTTAGCAGTTAAGGAGAAAAAAAAAGGATGATGGACAGAAAACAGTGGTCAGTTAGCCCAGCTGGATACTGTCTTAATGAGAAGGACACAAGGCCACAGACTTTGAGATGTTGAGAAAGACATAATGATCTACTTAACAGGGAGCAAGTTGGTTCAGAAGTTACTTATTATATGTGATTATTCAATTCTGTTTTACAGCTGCAGTGTTCAATTTTTACAAATAATAAATGTCCATTACATCCAAGCCCTTGCCAAACGAGTTTATACATTACTTACTAAGCCCATGAGGTGAGGTATATTTTATTTTGTATTTTACAGAATACTGGGCTTTAGTTTTTGCAACATGTTTCACATCATTTACATAAAAAGGGAGTAAATGCAGTGATGGAAAAAGAAATAGCAACATTATTGTGGATCTAGAAGGACCAATCCAAGAAAAGGTTTCTGATGCCTCAGATAAAGCAGAAATTCGGGAGTTCAGAGAAAAGATTGTTGTTCAAGAAAAAATGACAGCCAGAACAAGCCAGAACAAGAGAGACGAATCAAAGAAAGCTGTAAATACTTATAGAGGGGGAAACAATAGTCCTCCACTGTAGGTTTACATTTTTTTGGTTACAAAGGTCAAAGTTATGCTTCATCAATAGCCCTTTTAGGTGTAAGTGAAGCTCTAAACCACAAGAGTCAACACTGACCCCGCAGAAAACATGCTGCCAAATGCTTCTGTCCAAAAGATGAGAGTCCAACAGGCATGGTGAAACAATAATTTTGTTGTTTTTCATACATATAAATGCATTTCTTAAAACTTAATTTGCACATGTCTAACATTAATGATTAAAATATTGTAAATGGGCATTGTCTGAAAAGCACAAACAACAACAACAAAAAAAAAATCAAGTATCCCCCAAAATTGTAGAAAAATACTTCAGGACAGGAAAAGTTTGTTCACATAGCTTTGTAGGTTCTTTCTGCAATTTTTCTGTCAGAGAATTGCATTGATGTGTTGCTCATGTTCACTTGGCTTCTTTATCTTGTAAACATAATTTACAGACAGCCTTTGTGATGCCCATGGACTTTTCTTAGTGTTGGCAACATAAAAAAAAAGATATTTCATGTTTTGCTTTGTGCATTTTACTTAACCACAAACTGTGAGAGGTCTATAACATTATACTTTAAACCATAAACTAAAACGGATTAATTTAAACTCACGAGTTCAGTTTTTTTGGTACAGTTTGTTCAACACCAGTTGGTGGAATCTAATAAAGTCTTGGTTCTGTACTATCCAAACCTTTTAGGAATTTGGATTCAGTGTACAGATTGTGAGTATTGATAGGGATGCACTGCTGTCTTAAAGTTTCCACACCACTTGCTCATGTGCCAGTGAAAAATCAATCAAGAAAGTACATATGTGCAAAGAGAAAGGAGGTGCTGTATACAAGTTTAAATGGCTACAAAAACATCTGCTCATAACACTGTTGCTGCCCTTCTTCTAATATCACCAAAATTTGCTTGAAAACCTGGTAACTCATCCTTCTGTTGTACTTCTGCACTGCAGACCATGAGCAAATCCCAGCTGTGTGCAGATACACTGAAGGCTTTTATGATACTCTAAATTGTATAGGTGCCCTTTACCTTCGTCATCTCTGTTGCAATCTCTCACTTTTAGTTATTTTCTTACAGAATGACAAGAAGCTCTCTGTGTATGCACTATAACCTCTGAGGTGTGGTTAATGTACATCAAGCTGGTGGCAGGATTGCCTCTACATCATAAGACCACATGAAATTTGACAGGATAATGTAACATTCACATTTCAATCAATTGGCTTCTACTTTCAGGTAAACGATGTATGAAGAGAGACACTGATATCTGTCCTTGCACATTATGCACTACCAAAGTCTGCATGAGCCTTGTGGAATTAGATGAAATGCACATGGATGAAAGTAAGTGTAAAGCCAGGTGATAAAACTGTCACGTTTTATGGTCTCAGAGACTGAAAAAGTTGAAAAAGCATACGATTCCTATTGGTGAGTGAAGCATGAGGAGGCTAAACTGAACACAGACAACTGTAATAGCTGCAGTTGAGAAAATTATAAATAGTGAAGAACAGTGTCGGATAAAACCAAGGCCAACACTTGCAATTCATAAGCATTTTACAGCAAAATTACTTTGAAACACAACATTATTTTGTTGAGGGTAATTTCAGCTGAAACCATTGATCATTAAACGTAAAAGGTTTTTATGTATGTACATGACAACAGTATCATGCAAACCTTATTGCTGAATAATAATGAACTATGCCAACGTGACACTAGGGTAAACCAATTCTTTGTAAATGCATTTTGATGTAAGGTCTAAAAATCCTGATTACTGCAAAAGTGACGGACATTTACTGGTAAAGTATCTTTGACTACGTAAACACACTTAATTCAGTGGGAAATTACAAACAAGTAAAGAAAAGATTGTGTTGGAAGTCACTTCAAATGAAAAACAATTTTTCAGGACAAACATTTTTACTGCTTGAGTGATGAAAACTACTCACCTGCATCTTAGTCTACACACAAACTGAATTCAGAAGGACAGTTTTCACTTCGACAGACTAAAGCAGCTTTAATGGATGACGCTGGATTCAGCCTTGGAGAAAAGTGGCAAATTCCTGATAGCTCTGATAATAAACAGAAGGCATAATGTTTGTTATCTGCTGATTTATCCTCTGGCTCTGCTTTTTCCCCTAAACAAGTGGAATAGTCCTACAAAGCTTGCATGTGTCTACTCTGGCTATTAAAAAGAGATCACAGATTGTGACTCAACCAGGACACATAAACAAGTAGGCAGGGTGGTCCAACATGCTTCTGGCAGTGTGTGTTTGTGTCTATGTGCTTGTAGTCTCTTCCCAGAAATATGCAACAGTAAACACACTAAGAGGCTGAAAAGTAACATAACCATTACTACTGGCTGGGAGCATAAATGTTGAAACACAATGCAACACATCAGATACTTCTCGCTTTAAATGTTTGCCTCTACATGCGCATACTGTGTTTTACTGTGCATCTTCAACAGACATAAAAAAGAAAAAAAAATCTATAAAAAGATGTCCAGAAGCTACAAAGAACAACCATGAGGCCTCGTGAAAGCTGCTCTGCTTGGATTGAGAACCTCTAGATGTTCCCTGGGGTCTCAGGAGGCCCTAACCCTTCACTTCTTTTTCCCCCGACACTAACCAGATACAGCAGCAGAAACAGAGTCAGGGACAGGGGGTGTGTTCTGACTGTGTATATGTAAGAGACATAAGACCAAGAGGCAGACATCAAGATGGAGGAAGGAAATAAGATGAGGAGAAAGAAGACAATGTTAACACATAAGCAGAATGCATCCAGCTTTACCAACAGCTTCGAGCATTTGACGGTATATTTTCATATCCTCCTCTCAGTCTCTCCCTCGTAAAGAGGGCAATTACATGTCCCGCACAATCCCACATTAAACAAACATTAGTTCTCTCTACAGAGCCAGACTCTGCCAAATTACATTATTTCCAGATGTCTGTCACAAAAACACGTTGAAATCCCCCCTAAGCCCCACTCTCCTTACTTTGCCTGCTCACTTCTCCTCTTTCAATTGTTCTTTTTTCTCCTCACATTTAGCTCACATTTTATTTCTCCCTTTAGTTCCCTAAACTTCCACACCTCTCATGTTTAGGTGCGGCTTTGTGAACAACACTGTAGCAGTCTGTTTTCAATTATGCAGCCGCATCCACCATGGAAGGAAGAGAAGAGGGCCAGGATGGAGGAAACAAAGGAGTTGGCACGATGAGGCAGTACTGCCTTCATCAGATGTCATATCTCAAACCAATGATAGATCTTACCCAGAACATGAGGTCATTATAACTGTTCAGATAAGAAATGCCATGCATGAGATTTCATAGAAATTTCAGTCTATGAATAAAGTAATGGCAGAGGGTAGAGATAAACTTAGTCACCTCGTGTTGATCTTCCTTTTATGTCATCAAACATTCTGCAGTTCATTTATCCACCATTCATGCTGTGTATATCTAAAAGGATAGACTTTGTTTGCTTAAAATGTTATTAATATTCATGAATAGTTTAAGACCTCAGTGTCACCCACAAGTTAAACAGCATCATAAGCTGGAAAAAACCAGCCTTTTCTCTAGGATTAAATCAGTAAAAGTAGCATATCAGCATATCATATCTTATGTCTATTGCATCAAGATGAATTTACATTATAGAGTACTGTGATTACATATTACCTGTATATGTTTTTGAAAGGGACAACACTATTTGAGCTAAATACTCAGCCTCAACATTTCACCACACATCTGCTTTAACACTTACAAACACCCACGACTCAGATGTGCACTACTAGACACGCGGGCAAAGCTGATGGCACAAAACTCATCTGTTGTTCAAGACATAATTAAATTCAATTTATGTTTCAGGATGGTTGTGTGTATGTGTGTGCACACAATCTTTGAAGGCAAACAACACACTATGTTCCCTTTCATCAGAAGATGTCAATAAAACTCAAAGTTGGCCTCTAGATGTGGATAGTAGACATGGGAACCAATGTCATGTAGGGTTAGTGTAGTCTAAGCTGAAGAATAACAGCTATATCAGAACAGTTTACCACCTCTGTCTTAAAAGTCTGTGACCCAGACTGGATGTCAGACACTTCTCAAGGAAAAGAAAATCTTTGCAAAATTCTCATGTAATATGCTGCCACAAGTCTTTGAGGAACACACCAATTCTGACAAATAAAGGAGCATTCCGATCCTAAAACTCAACCTCTCACACCATGCTCGTGTCTTTGCTTTTGTCTTCCCTGTGGGACTAATATCTTTAATGGAGAAAATTCAATGCTAGCTAAGTATCTTCTATTTTCACTCCTACATAGTGTACAATTACACATGCATGTAAGTAAAGCAAAGCATTAAAAAGGGTCCTGAAGGAGTAAGGCATCAAAACAAAGCTGGATAATTGCATTTCACTTTTTTGAGTGTGTACAGAGATGGCTGTTTGCAAAGGGCCTCATCATAGTCATCACATGGATGAAGGAGCACTTACATACACTCGTGTTTCCCCAACACCTAAAGGCATCTGGCAAGGCTTCATCCATATAGATACACGCAAATATGTTCTCATAGACACATTTAATCTGGGCCATACACATTAAATGGGACAACCGGTCAGACAAACACATCTGCCGATAGTAAACAGGATTTCCTGATCAGATGTGGCAAATTGAAACAAGTGTAGATACTCAACTGGTAGTAAAGATGCTCATGATAATCTTGTTTTGTTGTGGCAACTCAGTCATTTTAATTTTTAAATTGATTTACAAGTCACTACAAAAAGCCAGGATAACACATTCTGGGTTATTCTGAGCACTTCAGTGAACTTATAAAACATTTTTAAAGGGAAATAAAAAAATATAATGGTTACTTTGGGAATGTGAACACTAATGTGAGACCCATAATTGAATATGTAGAATGGATAATTCCTCCTCTTTAACCTCTCTAAATTAACTGTCCTCTATTCTGCTCTTACAGGTTACACATTCCCATAAAGTCACAATTTAGGATGCTGAAAAGGCTAAAGGGCTTCCAGATGAAACAAAGATTACTTTTTACAGGAGGAATAAATTCTAAAGATGCAACATGGTGAGTGCATTAGTATTAGGACTGGATGGTTTTGCTCACATTCAGTATTACCCCAAGCAAGAAGACTGGTTAACAAAGTGTTGCAACCTTTTTCATGATCTGCTTTATTGTTTATTTAGAAACAGCATCACTGCTTTCTGCTTTCTACTGCTGGAAATGTAAGGCACATCTGTTTGTTGGCAGTAGTTACCATACCTTTCATCACACCTCGTTGCTTATTCTAATCATCCTAAAATTGTTCAGCAGTCAACAGTGTGAAGCATTATAAAAAATAAATTAAAGAAAATACAAATGAACTAGAGACAGAATAGTAAAGACAGACTGGTTTATGGCAAGGTCCATGCTTGGTGTTATTTCATCATTTTCCAGAGACTTTTTTCTTTGCACTACAGTAGTGTGATGAAAATGCTTGTTTATGAAACTGCCAAGTTTTCCTTTATATGTTGAAAAGAAACAGCATAAATTAGATGTTTCTACAAAGTAAAAAAAAAAAGCTTTTTAGTAAACATCAAAATTGGCCATAAAATACACGTTTCTAATGGCAGAGAAATGTCTGCCTAAGAAAAATGTAACAGTTTGATGTGAGGAGCACAATTACATTTTATCCTAATTATTTTTAGCTCTTTAGTAATTATTATTAGTAGAAGTTATTTCGTTTTAAATATTAACTACTTTATGCTTAAAGAAAGCATTATTACTATACTTTGAGCTGTTTACAATAACCTGCCATAGGCAGCTGAGGTTTAACAGTCGACATCGAACAAGCAGTTGTCGTGATACTTCCTTACCTGTAAATTGTGTAAATTGTAATCTTGCTTCCACATCCTTATCAACATGTGTATCATGTCTGCCTCAGTAATGTAGAGACATATTCCAATTTGCTTGCAAGACACATAAAAATTTAGATATTTACTGGACATCAATCTTTTTAGCATTTCTCAAACTCGTTTTTAAAAGAAACTATATTAATCCCCTGGAACTCCTGAATTTTTAAAAGCACAAAAATACAGGGGGGACTTCTGGTTTAGAGACTAATGGAGTAAGACGTGCTTACGCGAGCTACTGAAAAACTCTCTTGAAACAACATTAGGACATCTACACACACTTTCTATCATTACATTATGACTCCACAAGCTCATTGTGACTGCATTACATGTCAATATGCCTTCAATACCCATAAGTATGAGCAGCCTGGCAGCCACGCTGATGAGGCCTTCTCCCCCGGCTACATCCCCAGCTCAGAGTGTTGCGACCACCCTGCTGCTAAGCCACCTCTTCCAAAGGAAACTAATGCCATCCCAAGCATGACTTCTGCGGAATTTAAGGCTGAACTACTTGCTGCTCTTCGAGAAGAGATTGTAGGCATTTTGAAGACTAAATTAGAGATGGCAAAGACAAACTTGACCCAGATAAAGTCCATAATGTATGATCTGCAGAGCATGAAAACGGAGCAAAATGCTAGCATGGCGGCTATCAAGTTGGAGGTAGATGTGCTAAAGGTAAATGAATAACATGGAGGGCTCGCTGCCGACATGCACTGACATTGTGGTTTCATTCAAAAGTAAATTGGACCTGGCTTGCCACGCTTGACAGTAAATGGGAGGATTTCAAGGTGAGGTCTTGCCGTAATAACATCAGGGTAACAGGACTGCCCAAAGAACACAGCCCAGTCAACGCACATAATTTAGATAATCCTTTTTTATGAACAAGTTGTTTAAAAATCTATCCTCTGAAGCCTATTTTCCTACTACTACATGAAATAAATTACATTTTGATCCAAGTCAATTAGTGTACTATGGTGTCAACTGGAAGCACAGGCATGTCCCCCAGTCTCTTGTTCTGCTTCATTAACTGGTCCAATCACTGCAAAAAAATATGGTTATTTAACCAGCAACACAAAAGAAACTTGGGAGTGTGAACTAGGATTGGTTTTTGATTAACATTAGTGGGAATTCACACTGAAGGTCATTCACATAACCTCTATTTGTGCCAGTTTGACTTTGATACAGTTTAAAGTTTTATTTAGATGTCATTAATCAAAGACAAGGCTGGCACAGATTTTCCCAAATATGGTAGGTGTTTCTGACATCTGGAGGAATGTGATTTGTCAAACAGATTTTTGGCTCATTTATTTCAACACCAGGTCCAAGATATTCTCAAAAACTATTGACACTTCACCACACATTAGTAATTTTGGTCTTCTGGAAGAATATACCCGATACTCTACTAAAGAACTGAAAGTAATAGCTTTTACCTTTGTAATTGCTAAACGTCACATCTTTGTTAACTGGAAATTCACAACAGCTCCTTCCAGCACACAATAGTTTAATGAGGTTTTTCCTTTTAAATGTAGAGGAAATTAGATGTTCAAAAGTGGAAATTTGAAGAAATGATACAATAAATAATCGTTTGTGGATTTTATTGCAACAACGCAAAAAAAAAAAAAAAAAGGATTTAATATATGAAAACTGCTCTACTTTAAATGTAAAGGCATTTAACCTCACACTGCCTAAACTGTCACAAATATCTGGGTTAAATTCCTCTTCCTTATCCATGTAGACATAATTTGGCAAGTATTAATAAACTTGGTGCAGATTAAAAGCAAGTGTGTGTTTGTGTTTTACTCACATAGTCTGGCAAAGCTGTGTTGTCTCCCTGTCTGCCTCTCAGAGACTGTGTTGCCTGCTCCAAAACCTTGTTGTGCTTTTTGGAAAGCAAAGCAAATAAACTGCAGGGGAGACACAGAGAAGGAGAAGAATGAGAGTCCAAGCAAAACACCACGATGTTAAAAAAATACAAAATACGCAGTCTTTGCTGGATGGAATATGATATTTCATCAATTCCCCAAAAAGGGACATTATAATGCTGTTGTATGAATTACTCAAGAAGACTTAATTAATACAAAATTTAAATGTAAATTATTGAATAAATAAATGCAGGTGAAGAATTGTTTGGAAATTATACATGTTTTAGGGAGAGAGGCATTGGTAAACTCTCCAAAGAGATCACTATAACACACTGGGATTTTGTGTTTGTTGCAATTTCAACAACTTAACAAATGACGTAATATGGAGCGTTGGGTGATCTGTAATTACCAAAATTCTACAGGCGAAGCAATCACTCCTCTTTCGGGCCGTTTAATATCAGTTATTCTGCCAGTCCTCTACTGACCCAACAGTGTTTAAGCTCTGGGAATGATGCTATACTTTGATCAAATCCTGATTGACTGAAAGTTAGCTGGAGCATTAAAAACTAAATTTAAAGTTCAGGTTATACATTCACACAACAGCTTCACTGGGCTAGTTACATAATGCTTAAATTCAGTCCTCAAAGAAGAGCTTGGTTCACTTTGACTTCTGTATTTTCCACAGCAAAGAGAAGCTAAAATACCAACGCCAATACAACCAGGAGTGTTGTATAACTTAGATATTTCTGAGCCTGGGCAGTCTAAAAACCAAGGAGAGAGAAACAACAGATATTTCTTTGTTCACAACAGCTCACAATGTTTGCGCGACATCTGCTCTTTACAGTATCACAATCTGGAGTTTTATCCCATGTTGTTCAAACTTTGGGAAGATTAATCAACTGCTCCTGCATGTACACAGTTTTCAAAGATGGCAATAGTTACTGAACACAACAGATGTTAAAGTACCAGTAGTACCAGCAGACAAAAAGAGGGGGGTGGGTCTAAAATAAAATGTGCCATTAACAAGGAAGAATGGGCTTTAAGTCTTTATTTGTGAAAGATTATTATTAAAGACTGTTGTTGAAATTCTAAATGAAGTTTTAAAGAAATAATGAATACTAATAAGTCTTGAAATAAAGTAATCATAAAACTCACAAGATCGTTTTTAAAATTATGTTAAAATACTACAAATTATGAGCAATTTGTGTCCAATTCTCTTTCCAACTCCCCGTTCTAAATTCAGCCCCCTTCCCCAGTATATGTACATGCATGTTTTCCTATTTTACTATATATGATTATATATTATATGATATGATACTATATGATACTAAGTTTTGTGTCTTCAGTTGTATATGATGGTGGACGACGGCTGCAGACATCAAGCTACTCTATCAAAGTGACCTTGGGTTGTAGAATAGAATGGGTCAGTGCACGCATCACCATTAATGCAGTATTCACGTCACAGTAGACTGACTCATGTTTGGTTTCATCAGACACCTGAGCAGAGACACTTTGCTGAAAAGATACAGTTTTATTAGAAACTATTTCTAACCATATGTTTCAAACTTCGTAATACTCCCCTTATTTGTCCAGGGAGAGCAGATCTTTGAACAGTGTATTAATTGAGAAAGTAGGGGGAAAATGATAGCGGAACTCAAGACAGGAACACAAAGAGAGCTCTGATATGCCCCTCAGGGTATACATGTCCATCTGTCAGCACTGGAAACACCCATATATGTGCAAAACCCTGTACCAATCTTTATCCAGGATAATTGGCCAAATGGAGGCATCAGAGCAGCTATGTGGAGGTCTACCTGTCATCTTCAGCTCTAATGTCAAAGGCCCTATTAGCCTCAACTACTGAAAAAAACTGTTGTTCCATGTTTTCTGTTTTTTTTCTACTTCAAATGGAAGACCACCAACCAAGGTCCACCTGGGATGTTAACACACAATACACAGTTTGACTAGCTGGCCAGTCTCATCTGTCATTTATGTTCAGGCAGTGATGGACACGGTCCAGGAAACAGGGATACAAAAGATTTCTACAGCGCTGGCTGGATCCTCAAGTCAGTTATGGGGCTTAAGTAATGACAGATGTTGTTCAGCTTGACATGATTAAGATGTGAAGGTCATCTGTGTACACCGGTTCGCTGGATTCTCTTTTATCTGGACACACACCGTGTGTGATTCTACACCACTCTGTAAAACAAACTGATAACTTCTGAAGCTTTCTAAGAATGAAGAGACAGTGCTCGTTGACATTAGTTATGTTTATTCAAACATAATTAAGAATATGTTTGGAGTTTATATCATCAACTATAAAGTACCTCCAAAACTGATATTTGTGCTTTAAAAACCCATCACATATCTTCTGTGTTCTACACATTTTACTGAAATAATTGGTGGAATACAGACAAAGGCTACTGTCTGGCTTTCAACCGTATTACATATATATTATTGTTATACTTCTACTTTTTATTCTCTCTTTTTGGTCTTTCTAATGGAACATGGGTGTACACAGGGAGTGGCAGCAGAGCTTTAATGTTTTGCTTACAGCAGACAAAGCACTGGTACAGCACTCTTATCCAAGGCAAAAAATACGATATATTTGGGAATGTTTTGTCATTTTAACGTAAACAGACTATTTGCAAGTTTTCTTTTCCTTAAGATTGAGTATGGAGTTGAAGAACTTTTATGAAAGTAAAAGGTCTGCTAAGTTGCACAAAGTTATTTATTTTCTTTTTTTATGAAGACTTTCTTCTGCTACACCTGAAAGTCCAGTTCCAGTTTTTTTTCCACTTGCTTTTCAACATTTTGATGTAACTTATTTGCACAACACCTGTTTGGTTTGTAAACTAAAACAGACATTTTCCACCAATCTGAGCAGTTCATGCCTTTTAGGAGATGGAGTTTCAAAACACTAGACCCTTTAGAGTTATGGAAATATTAACCGGATGACCAACATTTCCCATGGGCACAAATTTAAAAAAGTGGATTGTTAGGAACGAGAAAAAAAACTTACTCTACCCTCCGAATTGAGATGTAAACAAATACTCTGGGGCTATAAACCTTTGAGCATGGGCGCTAGAAACCAACGATTAATAAATCAATAAAAACAATTAGTCTGATACAGACTAGGATCATTAGTCGCTAACCTACAGTGACTTGCAGCATGTCTACAAAGTTTAAAGGCCACCGAATAAATGAGCTTGAACAGGGGCAATACAAGAGTTGCAACGCAGAACTGACAAAATATTGAGACACTGAGGATGGACATAAAATAATAAGGAAGATGAGTGGTAACGGTAGGGATGGTAAATCAACCCACTGTAGCCTGTAAATAAACAGCACCAGCCACGATGCTCTCCAAGAGTCAGTTATAGAGCACAGTTCAGCACAGCCTGGCTGACATTTGGAAAAATTCCTGGCAGGAAATTCCCTTTATCTTGCAGCCAACCAACTAGCTTAGCCCAACCCAGCCCATCACAGTCATCATCATTATCATTATCATTAGACATGGAGTCAGTTGCTCTACATCACTACTGTACAGAAATGTACACATTCACAGACAGTGCTCTTTCTGACTCAAAACACCAGTCACAGATATGAAGAGACACACAGGCCATGAGATAAGAGGATCCTTGAATGTGCATGAATATGCGCACGTCTTCAGGGAAGGAAACATTCCTTCCTGTTCGCCTGGAGTTAACAAACATGCATGAATGACTTTATGTCTCTTTGTGTGTATGTGAGTGTTTGTGTGTGTGATTTGGGCCCTGTCCTCTTCTTCTGACTCCTTGTGGGCCAAACCCTTTCCCCCAATTTCCTTCATGTTATATAATGGTCTTCTCTGAACACAGACAAAGCTTTCTCAATTCTATGCTGCCTCTGTCAGATCACCATTTTGAGGAAGATTCAAATTAAATCGTTAACGATAATAAGCTCATTACCCCCATTCTGGTCTCTTTTCATGCCACATAAACAACTGCTCAAAGGACTCATGCTAAATAGAGGCTGACAAAATTGAAAGATGGCGCTTGTATCTATTTAATTTGATACCCAGTGGTAATATTAAACAGAAAGTAGTTGAGAGGCAAATGCATTTTTCTGTGTTTTTCATCACAGGGAAGAAATACTTTTATATGTAAATGTAATTGACTGATTAAGGCAAAATTAAATTAAAATAAATAAATTTATAAAAATATAAAAACCTAAGTCAACTTAGTTAATTTTTATAGAAAAGAATTCTGATGCAAACCACTGAAGATACAATATTTCACCATAGTGTAATACAAAAACAGACAAAGCACACAATAAAAACAAACAAAAAAACCAAAACTTTTTTGGCTATCACAGAATAAATGTGCAGGATTGAGATGAGCGCTGCTTTATGTTGCATGGAAAATAACTGTATGCAAGAACAGATCGGTGTGGATATTTATATATTATATCATTCTACTCCATTTACTTAGTCATTTATACACCTGCCATGTCCTTACCTGATGATGCGCTGGGCAGCATACTGGTGGAGACATCGAAATTGAGCTGACATGTTGGCAAGTGCAGCAAGACAGTTGGTGTGTAGGTACTTATCCTGAGGATGCACGCAAAGAAAAAAAAAACACAATTACAAAGAACTAACTTTTTAATCACAGTCTTGTTTTTGAGTCATGAACTGGAATTTGTTCATTGTACCCTTGTCCGTGTCATGTTAAACTGGATGGTGCGGATGACCACTAGGATGAGCAAACTACCAAGCGAGATCTCTGTCAATGACCTCTCTGTGTACCATGTGATGTTCTTCAATACCTGAGAGAGAGAAAGAGAGAGAGAGAGAGAAAGAGAGAGAGAGAGAGGGAGATGAACAGAAACGACACATTCTTGCTGAAAACGTCAGAAGTGATTGACTAAAAATTGAGACACTGCAAATAATGAATGGTTTCTCTGACATGAGCCGATATGTGACAGGCATAATAAAAATGTGTGTCTACCTACCACCTCATGAATTGAGCGGTTGAACGCATCGTCCTCTGTTAGAATTAGGAGAATAATGAGGGCCATGTAGACATGATGAGAATTTCTTTCCTCTACATGGTAAAGAATCTCAAGGATGGGCAACACCTGAGAGAAAAAAGGGCAAGGCTTAACGTTAATGTCACTTTAGCTCTGCGATTACATTCAATACATATTTACTTCTGATTTTGTGTCAGTTTGTCTGAAGATCAAATTTGATATAACCATGCTAGATACGTGTGCACATTTCAAGACTGAATAGCAAAGTAGCTGCTGGTCGACAAGAAATGCAAAATACTGCTAGCTCCATACTATCATACAGTGGTGCTTTGCTGTTCAGGAGTAAACGCTAACTAGACTTATCAACAACCTGTCGACTTGATGAGCTGAATCTACATATTTCAATGATTGTGTTTTATAGAAGCTATTAAAAGGGGCTGACACAGACAGAATAAGGTGAGTTACAGTTATGAATAAAAATTTAGGGTGTAGGCCTGAAATATAGATCTACATAAAGTGTCTTGGTGCCAATTAGTGTTCCTGCTTCCTGATCTCATCCAGTAAGACCAAGCAGTGTGAAAGAGCCTCACTTGCAAGTCTACAATCCACATATGTGCCTCCACAGATTGATTTGCATTTACCAATGCCTTCACACATCCATTCTGCTATAAGGAAAATTTGGCACTGTCCCACATGGACAGAAAAGCACCAGCTGCCACTGAATACATCTTTGTCTGTTTACTGAACCGAAGCTTTGGTCTAAGATCATAAAATTTCAGGGATACACCAGTGTGTGTGTGTGTGTGTGTATGTGTGTGTGTGGAAGGACTACATAATGTGTTTTATTAAACATTGCCCAGTCACACTGATATTGATATGTACACATTTTTTTTTTTTATTTTGGCTTCCAACTGCTGTGAACTTGCTGAAAATGTCAGACTGTGACAAGAATAGTAAAATCCGAGTTAGCTTATCCATTTTTCACCCACCAGATTGTCCATGTCGGTTCTTGACAGCATGTAAGTCCTCATGTTGGCGTTTTGGTGAAGCAGGGTGTACAGTAGTAGAGTGGCTTGGTCAGAGCGTTGCTGCTCACACAGAGCTGTGTATAGGCTGTTGAAATTTATCTGGAAATTGTGAGGCTGCTCTGCAGGCAGCAAAGACGTGTCTACATGAAGAAGGGTAAATATTGTCAAGATTATTACGACTCACACTTCAATGACCTTTGGCACATATATTATACATAAAGATAACAGTCTCAAATATTAGATAGGTACAGCAGAATGTAAAAAGGAACATGTAAATTTTTCACCTTGTGTATTTCTGAAACATGTTATAGCCTGGCGGTAGGGGTTCGGCCAGTCAGGCCCATCTGTCAGATTGGCTAGAACCAGCAGTAACAGAAGGCTCTGATTGGATAATGGCAAAGGGTTGTGTTCCTGGTCTAATCCAGCTTTGCCACCAACTCCCCCTAATGTGAAGACACTCCACAGACCATCTACAAAGAGAGTGATGCAAAGATTGAATATATA
>JBAMHW010000021.1:10199922-10229123 GCA_037177495.1 Rhadinocentrus ornatus | reverse complement strand
TATCCAAAGCGACTTACAATGGTTAGGCAGTAGCGTTAAGGGTCTTGCCTAAGGACCCAACTGGAAGGTGTTAATGTCCCCTGGGGGATTTGAACCCTGGTCTCCCACATGGGTGACTGATGCTCTACCAATTGAGCTAACCAAAACATCATGATTTTCCTAGCAGACATACTTAATGTTCACATGAAGAACTACTTTGTTAGAGTATGGCTATTGCTGCATCATGGTGGCATAAAGTACATTTTTATTTCAGCTTTTGCTTAAGACTAGATCAAGACACTGTGTTGCTCAACATGATTCTCTATTGGAGCTGATACAGGTACAAATCTATTAGCTCCACACTGGCTTGTAATTTTCATTATTCATGTTTTTGCAAATATTTTATAAAGCTATCTTATCTTCTGCATAACTGAGAAAGCCAGTTGTTTCTGGCTTTCTTTGACAGAGTGTTTTTATCAAGTGTTGTGTATCTTCTGTCAATTAATTTATAAAATAAATAAATATTTATAGCAACCCCAAAATGTATTAAAAACTCCTGCTATATAAACATGTAACATCAGTCACAGTCCACATCTAAAGGGGAATGATGCATCTTGACTTATTAACACGCCTGACAAAAGACCTAAATTTAACAGTTAACGATCCTCACTTGAGTGGAACGGTAACCTTGTTGGATCATTACCCAGATGAGCTCTGCAAAAACCCTCTTTAAAGTTTAATGTTTATCCTGGGTGGGAAACTTTCATAGTTGCAATACACTGGCTTACACACATATTTATACAATCACTAAAGTGCTTGCAGGAAGTTGTCTGGTATTTTTAAGAAATCATCAGATGAGTCAGCCAACAGTTATCTACATTCTTAAAACTCACCAGCTAAGCAAATGAAATGACATAGAAGCGCTACAACTCAGGAAAAGTTGCTTATGTCACTGTGACCTTAACTTCTTTTCTAATTGTTCTGTTGTTTTATCTGTTAAGTGTGTAAAATGTATTTACACAGTTATTCTCATTGTTAGTGATTTTAAAGTTGAATTTAGTTTCTTATTTCATAGACAGAAAGATGGCCAGTAGTGAGGTATAGTGGGACTGTTTTATAAACATTTTGGAACATTATTAAAATACCAAACATAAGTATATGTTTACCTGCTGGTGGGACTGATGAATGTGAAGGAGATGAGCTGATTCCAGAAAGGGTCATTCTTAGATATGGACGCTGTGCCTACTAGGGCCTTGAGGTTGGGGTTATCAGACAGATCACTGACTTGGCTGGTGCTGGCTCCCATCTTTGCTGGCTCCTTTCAGCCAGACAGGCCACTCTTCACCACCGATTCACTAGGCATATGCCAAATCCTGGTGCACAGAAAGCATGTTAGTCTTTGTAGTCACACATAATGAGTAACCATGCTATAAACTAGCCGAAATCACTCAATGGGGAAGTCATTCCTATGATATTCTGGGTTGTTCTGATCACCCATTGTAGAACTCTACAGTCAGCAGCTATGGGGTTCCCATACCAATCTTATTGTTGGTTAGCTTTAACGTGTGACATGACTAGCCTCACAAAGTATTTCATGATGAAAGGGGTGTGTGTCACCCAGTAACTGTCATTCAGGAATCTAGCTGTAGTTTTCTTCAGGGCTGGAATTACATGAAGCAGGTGGAAACAGTGGAAACAAGTTAAAAATCTCAGTTAGCTGTTGGGCACATGCCCAAAAAATGTAGGTGGGGGTTCCACCAGGTCCAGTTGTTTTGGTTCACTCTCATAAGATACTACTATACCTCCTGTTTCAAAATGAAACAGCTTAAAAGCTGATCTTCTCTAGCTGGAAGGGTAATTGGACGCATGGACAGTGACTAGCATTCATTATGCTCAAATTCAATTGTGTAAAATCTCTTCTCTCATTGGATTTTAAGACACTAAATAAACAATAACAGTATTAAAAAATAAAGACACTAAGTAAACATCTGGATAAAGGACATATCTATCCATCTATTTATCTATCTATCTATAAAGGCTAAATTCCCTACAGGATACCCCTTGATGGACCAGGATATACATTTATTAATTTTTTTAGTGACACACCTTTTGCATACAGGTGAAGCCAGCTCCAATGACCTACTGCACGCAAGAAATACACAGTACTGTTGAATCACAGTGTGTACTCTTCATACAAAACTAGTACAAAAGAAAAAGCGGAGCTAAGAAAAATTTCCTTTTCATATTTTTTTGGTCATCAGTGAATGAGCGTTCAATTTAAATATATCTTCTGATGGAATGAATACATATGTATTCATTTCTTAAATTAATCAACTTGACGTTAGCTTATTGCGGTTTCAAGTGAAGGAATTAGCCAACGCCTCGTCAATTTCTGCAGTCAACGCAGTGAAATGCCTTTTAGAAAAATAATATAAAGTCAAAGTAAGTTAAATCCCTCACTTAGGATGATACTGATCCATGCGTAGATAATACATTTTATGCAGAAAGCAACTAACGTTCACTGTTAGTTTGCCATCAGCTGACCGCTCAGCTTACCTGTCATAAATGCTTCTCGCAGTTTCCGTGGCTCTGTTGGCTTCCAGAACAGTTAAAGGCAGACTGTATTTTTCTCCGCTTTCCACTAGCTAGCAGGTTTTGTCCAGGTTGTTTATCAAGTGTCTTTAAAACACGAAAATACTTTCAACTGGAGTGTGATTCAGTTAGCTAAGTTCACTCTGCATACCTCTCTCCTCCATGTTTTCCACGTAGCCTACCCTGGCGTGATGACAACATTGGAGCGTTGATTACGTCGGTGACGTTGACGCTCAGTTCACGGCAAATGGAAATTTGTAATTTTAAGAGTTCTCAGTGAGAAATTTTGTTTAAAAGTGGAATCTCACACGCAATAAATTCTTCGAGATAAAGGCAATATTCATTTATGCTTTTGGCGTCTGTTTGCACACAGAGTGACACAAAACCCCTGTTTCTATGCACTCCAACTAAAGCCTTTTTCGTCCGAGGAACTTAAACGCACCAGAGCAGGTATCCGTCATACTTTTTGTGAGCGTGTTCCACAAAAGTGGACCAAACTATGCACGCTTTTTCATAATAAATAAATAAAAAGCCTATTTGCATTTAACTAAACATATATGGAGTTCCTAAATAAATTAGCTGACATACTGCCAATTAACTCTTCTGGCCTACTGCATTACCTTCTAATCCAACATTATTTGTGAGGTCTGAAAATCTGACCTGATAATTGGGTAAAATCATTCAATTTTCCACGAACTGAGATATGCAAATATATACTAATGATCTGGACAAGTTGTTTATTTATTCTTTTTTGTATCCCAATGAGACATCAAAACTTTTGTCACGTGTGGATGTTAATGTTTAGATCTGAGTAGCATGCCAATGTTTAAGTTTAGGGCAAAATTCAACCTTACTAAAAACTAGACAGTGACATTTAAACATCTGAGAAGAGTTCAAATAACTTGATATTTCAAAACTCACTTCTTTAGTTTCAATTAGAAATAGATGATCTGGGTTTTATCAACTGATATTTTAAACCACACTTATGATAGACCTCAAAATTATATTAAACTTTTCTTTGATTTTATAAAACTATATACTATATATAACTATATTATTTAAGAGCACAGTAACTCTTTAGTCATTCTTTCACTAGTCAGTACTATTGCAAAATGATTTCAACGAGATGACACATGCAAAAGAAGCATTTTAAGTTATTCCCATTAAGTTCTCAGAAGATTCTACATACATTGTTACATAAAGATTCAAAGAAATCAGATGTCAAAATATTGATGAAGCTGCATTTATTAATTTATAAATATTAATTTACACATCTTTTGTAGTACACAAATGAGTACCTTGACTGCAAATAGCAGACACTACACCTGCTGTCTTACAGAATGTACAAATCAAAATTAGACTGAGATAAAGTTGTCAAAACAGATTTTTTTTATTGATTGTAAAAAATTGTGACAATAACTGATGTTGAACTAATTTATGGAAGTATCATATTCAGAATATCCTAAAATACATACAACATAGATGTCTTTATCATATAATTAGACTAGCTGCAGCAACATGTAAAGTTTGAATAGAAGCAAGAACTTTTATATTTTTTGGTCTTTTTTTATTTGTTAAAACTGCAAGCTTGACTTATGAAGTCTATTTAACTGGGATTAAGTATCACATACAGCAAATATTAACAAGAAAAATATCAATACTATGAATGAAAAAATTAATTTAAAACATGCTTCAACACCTTTCAAAGGTTATAAAACCATTCAGTTTAAAGAAGACTGATAAATTAACTAATAGTGTCTCCATATATCATTTGATTGGAATATCTACACTTCTTAAGCTGCTTTAGAAGCAAGAAGAGGTGTCAGTCAGTCTTCTTATCGGCTGCTATAGTAGATCCATTAGCAGTGGCCTCACTGTTGTTTTGTGGCTGTAAGACATGAACGAGATGCACAATTTTTCATTTAACAAAAAGGTAATAATAATAATCATGAACATAGAATTTTTAAAGTATTGACACTGTGGTTCCTGTTGGATTGTAGAATTAGCTAATAATTGTGGTACTTGATGTTAACATGTTATCAAAAATTGTGAAAAATGTTATTTTACTGACATCAACATTGCAACAGAACTGTAAATAAATAAATAAAAAAGTTTAAAAAATATATATTAATTGTTATCGGCTTACCTCGTGAGTTCCATTACTCTTATCACTCACGTTTTGATCACCAGTGTCAGTATTCTGGACTGCTTTTTTGGTCCAGAATGTGTTAATGAAGGGTGAAATAAATGGATAGAGAATAGGCTCCAGGAACCTCTTGTAGACCCACAACAGGACAGGAATCACAATGCAGGGAATGCACACCATGGTGATAAATCTGTGTTCAAAATTAAGAAATCTGAAGGACAAAAAGTAAAACATAGATTCACAGTGGTCAAATCAAGTCATTGATCATACAATAATCTAAGACTACATTACAAGAGACATTTGATGCACATCTCTATACTGGCGAAACAGGAGGCATTAAACTGATTTAAAGTCCTGGTTTAAGCTCTGCATGAATTTCAATAAGACAATCTTAAATAAAAACATATTTACTTGCATTGTGATTACTCTAAATTATACATATGACTAAAAAGAAACTAACAGAGACCCCTAGTGTACAAAAAGATAGAAAGGTAGCAAGAACAAGCTCAAGAAATTCATCAACTGCTCCTGTTGCAGATGTTGCTAAATCAAAGATAAAAATCCGTCAATCTTCATGTATAGGACGCAAAGTGAAAAACTTAATGAAAAATAACAATAATAAAAAAAATAACCCATCGAGTCCCCCAGACCAAACCCACAATTCACACATAATTCCCAAATAAAAATCTTAGAAGTAAATTGGGGCCATCTATTTAATTTATGATATTAAATTGCTATAAGCCTGACGTGAATCAGGAATCTATAAGCCTTTTATGTCAACTCATGCTGGGAGGCATTGCATGTTTCGTCAGTCAATGATAGAGACTGGCATTTTCAGCTATTCTGATTACCCATTAATAGCAGTTGTGCATATCTGTCAGAAAAAAGGGTTCAAACTGCATACTTGTTTCTCTCTTGAGAACGACGAGACTTTCTCTCAAATAAATTGCCTCTTTAAAAAAAGACAAAAGGAAGAAGAAGATGAACATTCCTGCTTCCTAAATGTGAGCATCTACGTTGGATTTAGTTTGTATTTAAATTAAATAAATTGTCTAACAGTGTACGAATCATTTGCCATGTTAATATTTATTTGCTAAATCCATCAATATTGAAACACATTAGCAAAAAAAAGAAAAAAGAGAGAAAAGAAAAAGAAAATAGATGTAGAAGATATGAGCTCGTCTCGAATTAAATCAGCAAAGTTGAAGCTGAAGTTAGCTACTTCGGTAATTCGGAAGCTCTCCTTTATATACTAATTGATCTTTAATTCAGTCATAATAGGCCTTCTGATGAATTGCCTAGCAGGCTTTAGTGTGGTTACATTTACTTATAAGCTGTGTTTTGTGAATTACTACTTTTCGTCTATGCATCTTAATACCATACCCATCAGACTAGAAGTTAGCTTACAGCTTCCTGTCATCGTGCGTTGTCTAGCATAACAGAACCCCAACGCCAAATACCTTGTCAGCCTGAAAATTAAACAGAGTAAACATTCTTACTGTTATAACTCTAATCCAGAACAGATAAAAATACCGTTGTCATAAAGTGCCAACGTGAACGCGACTATTTTGGTGTGTTTCGACGCTTCTACGAAATCTCTGGAACTTGATGTACGCTTAAATCCAATGGTGCGTTCTATTGAAATTGTAAATCGGAAGGTCTAAGGATAGAAAAAAAATAAAAAATCAGCAAATTAGGGTTAACTTCAACTACCCGTACGTAGAATAACAAGCATACTGATGCTTACGCTAATAACAAATAAAAACTGTAGTTATATCTACTAAATCATAAAGCGCACGCCATAAACACATATACGTAAGCCAATTGTCTATGGCGCACATCATATCGTGCAACTTCGTCATGCTGCAACTATACTTTCCGAGGTAAGGAGAACGCACCACAACTTCCGCATAAGAGGAGGAAGACGAAAGTTGCTTCACATTAGGCGCATCTCTTCAAAAGGGTAGTACCACATCTTCATTTACAGGTTTGTGACTGACTTAAATATCTCAAGTTCTACTACTTGCAGTTTAACAAAGTTTTTTTACCTGACAGTGTAAGTATCATACAACATTCCACTGAACGCACAATTATCTAGGTAATTAAACTGTTGATAGCTAAGCTAGTTGTAGTTTTTGTGCGTTTTTTCTTTTGTATTCTTTATTTCATAATCCATCTCGAAATATGACATCTAAGGTGCAGATAACTTTTTAAGTAAACAGTTCCTATAATCCAAAAGCGACTAACTTTTAAACATTCGCATATAAATATAACGGGTCAATCACAGAGGGCCAATAAATTAATAAATCAATAATAATAAGTGGGCCCTGCTACAGAACCTCTGTTTTAAGTAAAATATTATATTACTAGTTAATTAATCCATCAAACTTGGAGGCAAAATTTACGGAGATTTAAAAGGATGACAGAGAGAGATGCATAGTCAACCAATAAGATGATCGTTACTGATGACAGATTAATAAGAGATTCCTGAGAACTACAGGAAGTCAGGAGACAAGAAAGGATAATGTTCTGTAAACTCTGTTCGAAATGACTAGAAAGACATACAAATCAGTTTTTAAAAGATGCCAAATAAATGCAAATAAAGGCTGATTAAATGCAAAGATAGTAACAACAATGCACAATTAAAAGGACCACAACTAGTTACAAAAGTATTGCAGAGGAAAGAAAAACGGCTACATAAGAGATAGAATTACAATAGTGATCTAAACAGGAGGGGGAAAATAAAATAAACAAGAAATGTGGTATGATGCATAACATCAATAATCTGAAAGAAGTGCAAACTGATCATTACAGTTGCAAAATGAACCTGAGCAGAAACTAAATCACTGCGAACAACACAACCAAGGCACACACAAATGACCACAGAGACCCGGTGTGTCAGCTCTGTTAGTGTCTTTCTAATTCTCCATTGTTATTTTTTACAATCACACGTACCAACTAACATTTTTTGTAAACTTCTGTTTTTATTTCAGTATTACAATGCCTTTGTCCACACAATCTCAGGGTGATGATGAACTATACATTTTGGTGGCCAGTTTGGATCATGCTCGCAATCTCTCCAACATACTGAAAGCCATCACCTTCAAGGACCATGCCATCTTCACAGCTACACCCAATGGCCTAAAAGTCACTGTGGAAGACTGTAAATGTTTGCAAGCAAATGCATTCATCCAGGTGTGTTCGTGTGGTACTTTTCTTCTCCTTCTTTTTGTTAATACTTTTTAAATGCATCCACTATAAATTAAACATCCATTTGAACAGTTGCATTTGTTCTGTATTATTGCAGGCAGAGATCTTCCAAGAGTTCACTATAAAGGAAGATGTTGTGGCTTTTCAGATCAACCTCACTGTTCTGCTGGACTGCCTCAATATCTTTGGTGAAAGCACTGTTGCAGGTGAAAAATAAAAACTTGATTGGGAATGGTAAAGGTAAAACCTAAACCAAGATTCAATATACGTTACCTCACTCATATTGTGTTGCAGGAGTATCAACAGCCTTGCGTATGTGCTACAAGGGGTATGGTTACCCTCTGACACTGTTCCTGGAGGAAGGTGGTGTGGTGACTGTTTGCAATATTAACACGCAAGAACCAGAAGAACCAATTGACTTTGAGTTCTGCAGCACCAACGTCACAAACAAGGTTCACTTCAGTCATTAATTTCTTAAAACAACATTACTAACAAAGAAAAAAAAATCAAATATAAACTATATAATATAGGTGCTATACATGAACAAATGTGCAACTTCTTGCTTTACTCCTTTTACTTAGATGTATATAGAATATATACAAGAATAAAAGCAGTTGTTGTGAAAAAAGGTACTAATGTAATGCACTCTTTTGAAAGGTGATCCTGCAGTCAGACAGTCTGAAAGAAGTCTTCTCTGAACTGGACATGTCCAGTGAGGTAATACAGATCACCATGTCTCCAAGCCAGCCCTACTTCAGGTGGGTAGTTAAAGATGCAGCACCTGCTCTACGGTATACACAGTTTTCGATAATATAGATAAAATTACAAAAGCTTTGTTTCATGCTTCTAAGTAATTAAACTGATATATTTTGAGGTGAGAGAAGCATAATTACACTAATTTCAGGTTTAATTAAATCTCAGTACTGACGCTTTGATCCGGTGTGACTTATTTTCTTCTGCTCCTTGTCAAATACAATCCCTAAATTTATCATATAAGATGCCTTATGCTACCTGACAGATATATTGTTGTTTGAACTGTTTACCTCCTTTAGATTGTCAACATTTGGGAACTCTGGGAATGCCCATTATGATTATTCCAAAGACTCGGACATGATGGAACTGTTCCAGTGCACCAAGACACAAACAAACAGGTGAATGCCATGAGTAGGAGAAAAGTGCATTGACCTAATTTCTATCGCTACAGATTAACGAAAGAACTCGCATCTTTTTAATGAGACCCTGACATTCTCAACAGCATTGTTGCCTCACAGCAAATAACTTCCTGCTTGAAACCTCGTGTTAATTACATAAACGTTTTGGTCCAGTATAGACCAAAATCTTTAAATGACAGCTAAAAATATTTAAAATATATTTAGTTCTATACCCTAATCTACAGCCATCTGTGCGGATTTGTCCAAATATCTGTAATGAGTTTTATTAAAGGACCTTATTCTTTTTCTTTCTTTGTGAACTTTGACAGATACAAAATGTCCCTCCTGAAACCATCCACCAAAGCCTTGGCTTTGTCCTGCAAAGTCTCTGTGAGGACAGACAGTCGGGGCTTCCTCTCTCTGCAGTATCTGGTCAGAAATGATGACGGACAGATCTGCTTTGTGGAATATTATTGCTGCCCCGATGAGGAAGTGGAGGCAGAATGCTGACAGCCTGTTCAAATTGACTTCAATTAGCTTGAATGATGACCTCTATGAGCAATTAGTGTCCACAAAGTGGGGTGACTTAATCTGTAGACCTCAGGTGTTATTTTTGGCTTCCATATGTTCAAGGTCAAACACCACTTTGTTCACCTAAGGAGCAACACTCTTCCAGGCTGCATCTAGCCCTGTCGGCCACCCCTTCAACATAGCATTTGGCTTCAGCGTCTTCTTTAATTGCCATGTGTAGACTAAACAGCAAATTGCAAGGCCAGAGATGTCTACATTGCCATGTTCAAGACTAAGTAAAATTAGGTTTAACTGAGCATAAGAAAGGACATTTTTGAGACTTGTGAAAATATGCTACTTGTGTTTGTTATGCACTTTTTAGTAGTTTGACCACCGTCATATTCCCAAGTTTGTTTGCCTGCATAACTATTGTTGCTATGTTGCTGGTTTAGTTATTAAATCAGAAGTCCATGCGTTGGTTGGCAT
The DNA here is from genome assembly GCA_037177495.1 of Rhadinocentrus ornatus. Lineage (NCBI taxonomy): Eukaryota > Metazoa > Chordata > Actinopteri > Atheriniformes > Melanotaeniidae > Rhadinocentrus > Rhadinocentrus ornatus. The sequence continues at coordinate 10,219,049 of JBAMHW010000021.1, read as the reverse complement.
TAACTCCGTTTGAGTAAATGATTGCCAGTACAGCCGTAGCCATCTCTAAATGCCTGATTTTGGTATGCTTAATTCGTATGCTAACAACCTGCACAGGCTTTTTTGAAAGGTACATTATAAAACACTGACAGCAAGTTGAATTGATTTATTTCAATGACATACAAAACTGCACTTACACTTAAGTTTTGTTTTTTAATGAAACATTAACTTATCAAAAAGGGTAGCAAATATGGTTTCTGTAAAATTAAAAACCTTTTTATCTAGATACCATTACTTACAAAATAAGAGAAATTCTGTCCACCTTTATAGCAGTGGACATTTAACTCAAACAAATCTTAAGGGTTTGTATGATTTATAATTGTGGGATGCATCAAAAGAAATTAACCAAAAAGGTCACAATACCAGACTAATAACCTGACTTAACTGAGTAATCAGTAATTCAACAAAAATCCAGTCCATCTAGTTATCTTCGTGCCCTCTGCATCCTTTGTCTTTTGAAAGCTTTGTGTTTGTTCTTCTTCACCACCTTTGGCTCAGGTTCCTCTGTTTGGATGTGAACAGGCTTCTCCTCAGCTGGTGTGACAAAGACATCAGCTGTAACATCTTTGTCCAAGTTTTCCTTAGCTTCTGTCCTCTTCATTTTCTGCATCTCCTTGACTAGCTGCTTCTCACGCACTTTGGCTGCTGCTGCCAGTCGGAGCTCTCGCCGGTGCTGTAGGTGAATGAAGATGACAGATTATAATTAAGTAATGTAACAGGCAATATAATAGTTGCTTACATTTTTTTGTGTGGCTCTCTTTTATAGTGAATGTGTACACCCAATGAGGTGAAGCATTATTATCATATTAAACAGAGGCTGTTGTGTGTGTGTAGTGAAAAGAAGGCATCTGCAGTGCCCGACTGCACCCCCTTGCTTCTGCAAGCTTTAAACATCACAGCATGACTATCCACTTCTCTAGCAAAAAGACACTTCTACAAGGCATTCATAGAGCCAGAAAAAAAAACTAATGTAACCCCATTAAATATGACTAAAATTATTATTTAAATGGATTTTACCAAGTTAGGAGACTGGAAGTTTGGGTTTTCATAGAGTGTGGGTCCTCCAAAGCTCCCCTGAAAGATCTTTATAAGGTTCAGAACAAATCGAGGCCCAATCTCCACCAGTGAGGCATCCTCCTCAATTATCTGAATATGTAAAGAAAGGACAGAAACACATTTGATGAACACATTTTTTCCCTTAACATTACTAAGCTTAAAACTAAAGTGTGGTGAAATATTACCTGGTAGTTCCTGAACCAAATCCTGTTGTCTGTAATGGTGAATGTGAAGACGTGATCCACAAAAGGCTGACTTTTAGGGTGGTAGCGTGGAGTGGAAAACGTCTAAAACAACAAAAACAAATTTATATATGTCTGTGTGTGCTCTAAAACTACTGAGTTTAGTTTTCTAAAAGTACATTCAATGCTTTGCCTTTAAAAAAAGTCACTCATGCAGGATCAGCTACTGATGCTTTGAATTTCAATCTAGCCTTTTGATGGTTACAAAATAAACATGAAACAAACAAGCTAATCTTCAATTATGTCCTCACTATGTAAACTTCTCACTTTACAGACTGAAAACATACCTGAATGAAAAGCTCCTTTAGTAAAGCATAGTGGGGCTCACTGTCAAATTTCTGAGGGAAAAAGGCAATTTCATAAACACATTTTCTAGTAGTCATCACCCAGATCAGTGTATAAACAAATATAAAAAGAAACCTGGAGGCTCCCTGGCTTAATAGCTGTGAACTACTTACAGGATCAAACGAGAGCAGTGGCCGAGATCCTTTCAGGCAGTTTCCTGTCATTTTGAGTTCCGCTAGAGTATGAACTGTTGTGAAGAAAATTTAAGTTTTATTTCCACAGCATGACACTACACTTAGGAATTGAAGGAGAGGAGGAACTTACTGTTTTGAACCAAGAACTTTGCTGAAGGTCCATGAGGGCAGTTAGAAATCCTACAGGCAAAGATTATTGTTCAGTTTAATCTTTATATGTTTTCAAGCCACAATAGAAAATTAAAAATGATCATTTACCACATGTAAAGGTCCTGCTTCTTTTTGGCCTCAAAAAAGATGCATTTGTTGCAGTTTTTGATTTCGCAGACCTACAATGAAAAAAGAAAAACTTTAATGTCAAGCTCTGCTAAGTAGCATGTGATTTAAAAGTGCGCCTGCAATTAACATACTCACCTCATTAACAACAAACAACTTGTCTTTTCTGTCCATTTTTGTGTCTAGGCATAGAAGATACCATTAGAAGTTTTTTTTTAATTTTGAAAAGATTACCTAATGTGAAAGCTTCAACACACTAACCTGCTTTTGAATGAGGCATCATTGTTCTCAGATCTTGCATCAGGTGTCTTGTTCTGAAGTTGATTCCTCTTGAGGAGAAGATGAGAACCCTTTCCTTGTTGGTCCATTTGCCCTGTTAAGGAAACATCATTTCGTGGCATTATATCACACCACACACACAGTATTGAATAGCGTAATACATACATACTCCCGTTATCCAGGTGGAAACTCTTATTTAAACAACCTAGAAATCAAGCTAATTTACACCGGCCTGGTTTGGCGAGTGATAATCTTTCTGGTTAAATTAAATTCCGTGGTCTTTTCACCCGGTTACTAAACAAATTCAACAGTCCGATATATGTTAAGTAGTCGCATGGCTTTTCGTCCCCCCTTTTTTTTTAAATTTATACATTTACAGGAATTAATCTAGATTAATCAATCTGGATGTATTGGTGGGCTAAATTTAGCTAATAGGCTAAAAACAAGCCAGGGCACTTACCAACGAAACTGGTGCTGGGACTGTGACTTCATTTATCGTCTGGTGTTCAACTTCAGCTGGTGTTTCACCTCCGTCTGTAACAAATTTAACCTTTTTTACCATTTCGTGGACTGGTTTGTGTCCTCCACGTTTTCTCTTGAATGCCGCCATGTTCGTAAGTAAGGGCAAATCTCGCGTAGTTAGCAGATGTCCAACTGAAACTAACAGAGATAGCGCATCCTAGAGGAGTGGAGGTGGTACTGCAACAAAAAAAAATGCATTTTGGTCAATAATATATATTTATACATGAAAGCCCTGAACTAAAGAATTGACGACAAGTAATTTCTTCGTTCACTTATGAAAGAGAATTGATATTCAACCTTTTGGAAATCAATTTCCAAAGATATTGCAATTCTATTAAGTTAAAGTTACTAATAGGTAACAAACATTGTGCAACTCTTTCATACACCACTAGATTGCATCATAGGATAATCTAATGTCCAAACACCTTCTCATAATTACCCTTTTAGTGTGTTGCTGACCCTTAGTGGCATAATCAGAAATATGTGGAAAAATCTGAGCTGTCGATTGTTTCGTTATGAATTTGTTGTGAGTACTTTTAACCCAGAGTAATTAAACTCTGCTACAGAAAACACATGACGGTTTGTGTTGGATTGAAGTACAGTACAATTCCAGTGCAGTTTCACTGTGCCACTTACTGTCCCTTACTGGATGACTGAAATCCAGTAAGGGACAGTGGGTGGGATATAAAAAATATCATTTGTTTATTCATTTATTTGTTTGTTTGTTTATTTATAGCAGCAAGATGAAAAACCTAACCCGGGCAGCTAAAAACATACATAGACAAGCTGTAAAAGTGGGACAGATGTACCCATCAGCTTAAAGAGAGAAAAGAAGAGTCAGATGAAGCAACAAATGTTAATCTCCGGGAGAAAATGAGAAAGGGATTAAAACATATGTTGAGGTCGATTACTTCAAAGCTCCTTTAAGCTCTGAGCTTTCCCCACATGGTAATGTTTATCAACTGAAATGAGTATGATTTTGTATTACTAAAATTCTTTCAAACAAAGACAGCTTACAGTAATTAAACAATCTTCAGATATAACTGTAGATGGCACGAAAGTGCAGATGCTGATTCAAGTTTCACGAAATTCATGAGAAGAAGATCTCGCGAGATTTAGCGGCACCCGACCTGATACTACAGCTACGGACACAATGAGTATCTAAAAGTAGTTTAGTGTATTAAAGCTCTTTTAAAAAACACAGATGTAAATATGTAGAGTTTAAACGTTACGATACCATTGGTGTCTCCTCAGAAGTTTAATTTTTTAACAAGATATATGAAAGATGCTATCCGGTTGCTAGCATTCTGTTACCATCTAAATGCTAAAGGTAGCCTCAACGTGAAGTGAATAATCTTTACTGTTTATGCTACAGTCAGGTTTTCGTAAAGATGAAGTGTCACTACGAAGTGTTGGGGGTGAAACGAGACGCAGGAGACGATGATCTGAAGAAAGCCTATAGGAAACTGGCCTTAAAATGGCATCCAGGTAAGTTGTGATTGTGGAAGCCTTAGCTAGATGCCAGTGTCCTCATTGAGACGAGTCACTGCAGTAGTTCAGACAAAGAATGGTGGGTTATGTCAGTGACTTATATTACGTTTAATATCAGTGATTGATGATGGTAAGGAGGTTTACATTAAATTTAAAAGTTATGACTAAATGTTCTGTAAGCAACACTCGATTCCCTATCAGACGTGTTTAGCGTATAACTTTAAATTTGTATAAAAATCCATTTAAACATTTGTGGGTAGTTAATTTAGGTTCAGAGATAAGGGGACAAACTTCTGATTTCCTGTAACTAAAATCTTCTGCAGTGCTGGCGATTGAACTTGTTTCAAGTAATCATATGTTACATGTGCTTCAGAAAGAAAAAATAATATAGTACACTGAAATAAAAATGTAGCTTTTTTTGCTTGAGGTACTAACTGTGCTGCATCTGCATGTGTCAACCCTTTTTCGTAATATTGCAAGCTTGTTATTTTTGCATCATGGTAGTATTGCTTTTTCTAATGAAACAAGTTTATTGGCATAGCTATTTGTAAAAGTGTTCCCTCTTATGCAGCTTGTTTTTGTTTTTTATCCCTCTCTGAACTTTCCAGATAAAAATTTGGAGAATGCCGAAGAGGCAGCAGAGCAGTTCAAGCTGATTCAGGCAGCTTACGATGTACTGAGTGACCCACAAGAGAGAGCCTGGTGTGTACAAGCGTCTTTCAGTAAGATGACTCCAATACAGCAGGATTCGTCTGGCTGCAGAGCGCTTATTGATTCTTTTGTCTGTTCTTGTGTGGCAGGTATGACAATCACAGAGAAGCTCTGCTAAAAGGAGGGCTGAGTGAAAATTATGAAGACGATAGCATTGACTTGCTGCAGTACTTTACCGTCACCTGCTACTCTGGATACGGAGATGATGAGAAGGTTTGTGTGTTTTGGGTGCAGGGATTATAGTTTTTAATCTCATGCAGTAGCATTAGCCATCAGCTGTAAGCTCCGCAGATGAAAATAAACAAGGAAATGCTTAAAATAACACACAGCAAGTAGTTACAGGACCCTTTCAGTTTGAACATACTAGATAGACTAGATAAATAGAAACTATCTTGGAACAGGATGATTAGCATATAGGTTTAGAGGTCATGAAATTGACTCCAGCCATGTTACGTATGCCAATGGTGGGACTCTCGCTCCATCTGTGTTCAACTTACAGATTGTGCAGAAAGAAAAATCTGTAAATTACAGATAATTCTTTTTGTCTTATCAAATAAAAACTCATATTTCTGGTTTTAACAGGTCTGTCAATGTCAAATAAAAACAGGGAGAGTTTCAAATCTTCACTTTTAAGTGAAGCTGACAGCAGTTCTCCAGGTGATCTAATTTTGTTGTTAGAATTCATACATGGGTATGGCAAACGTACTTTTCTTCATTTGATATTTGATTCAAACATCCAAAATAGTCCTTAGATCCTTCAGGATTATAAGGACTTTGGTCAAAAGTTATCCTTGAATGTGTGATTAAGTTTAAATGTCAGTTCTGGTGATTATCCCCTTTTACAATCAGAGCTGCACCACTCAACAATATATAGTATGTTACTATGGAAGTAACCTACATCTGTCTAATAGTTGCCTGATGGGAAAGGGTAGGTCTCTTCTACTATGTTATAATGTTAGTCATAATGGTGGTACTGGAAGAGCCAAAAGTCCCTTTGAGGTGGTGTATGACAAAAAATGTTTGAGAACCTATAGACTACAATATTGGTAGTCATTAATGTTGATATTCATTGGGGATTTGGTGATGTGGTTGCAGCAAAAATCTTGTGCCAGAAAATTAATTTTTTACTTGACAAACTACTTCAGTACTCATGATTTATAGACTCTTTCACTGAGTCTTCCAGAAAACAGCACATTAGCACCATTTAGATTAAAATTGGTAATAAAGATGATTACGCTATAGGGTGAGGCAGAGTTTTATTGACAAGCCACTACTTAATAAGAAAACAGGGTGTCCAGTGACATCACAGCGACTATTCACATACAGCTGGTTTCAGACCTTTGTTATCCTTGAAGACCAACTCAAAATATGAACTGTTTGCTCTAAATCTTTTTTTATGTGCTTATATGTCAGCACAAGAGCATAATCTGTCATGGAAATGCTTTAAACTACAACATAAGCCCTTACCTTGTCCAACCACCCAGATTAATCAGCAGCTGCAGCAGTCTCTGACCAGATGGGCACATACATTACACTGTGGGAAAGGAAACTCGTTGTGCTTCTCAGAACACTGATTTTCTCACTTACTATTTCTTCTTTTTCTCTCCCCAGGGCTTTTACACAGTTTACAGGAATCTTTTTGAATCCATTGTTAAAGAGGAGATGGAGCACACAGAGATGGAAGATGAGGAAGAGGAAGAGGAGTTTCCTCCCTTTGGAGACTCTCAGAGTGATTATGATACAGTAAGTCACACCCAGACTCAAAATACATGTTTCTATGTTTTACAGTAATCGATGTAAATAGGAAGCAGACTTTCTTTTATTTTGTGGAAAAGTTTTCAAAACTGAAATATTAAAAGTAAACTAGTTGGTGTTAACCATTCTGTTTTTTTATGTTGCAGCTTGTCCATGTGTTTTACGGCTATTGGCAGAGCTTCTGCACACGCAAAAACTTTGCTTGGAAGGAGGAATATGACACAAGGCAGGCCTCCAACCGCTGGGAGAAAAGAGCCATGGAGAAGGAGAACAAGAAGACCAGAGACAAGGCTCGGAAGGAGCGCAACGACTTGGTGCGACAGCTGGTGGCTTTTGTCCGTAAGCGTGACCGCCGAGTGCAGGCCCACAGGAAGCTAGTAGAGGAGCAGAACGCTGAGAAGATCAAGAAGATGGAGGAACTTAGACGGCAGCAGAAGCTGAAACAAGCCAAGTATGTTTGAAATGAATGTTTGGATGAGAATGTTTTCTTTGGTTCTTTTTCCAAGCTCACTCTGTTCTGCATGTCTATTCAAGGCTGGCAGAGGAGTACAAGGAGCAGAGCTGGGCAGCAATGTCTGCACTCGAGAAGGAGCTGCAGCAGATCGAAGCTCAGTATGGAGAAGAGTTTGGAGATGCATCTGAGAGTGAGGACGAAGATTTAGACATGGACACACGGGAGAAGAACAGTGAAGAGGGAGGAGGTAATTTTAATTAGTGGAACTCATCTTTGAGGGATGCCTTTTTTTTTAAAAAAAAAAAAAAATTTAAATCATTAGTTCATTTCAGTTATTAAAAAGAGATCAATGTGCAAATGCTGGCTTGTGAATGCTGAAGCAAATGGTGCATTAATATAAACCATACACACAAGAATGAAACAAAACAAATGGTGCAAAACACTATGGAATGGACAGGCTCCACAGTCAGTTAAAGCATAAAAAAATACAACTATTACATAACAGGTGACATGATTAAAGCCAGATGGCATCAGTTCAGTACACAGGTGTTCGTTACTGAGTTTGAAACGCTGTGCTATTTCTGGAAACAGCCTTTTGTTGCTCTTTTAACAGCCTTTTTTGTCATGTGAATTCTACATGTTGGAGAAATCCCTGTAATTTTTCTCCATAAGGATGCAAAAAAAGTATAACAAAAGGTAATAACATAACAAAGATGACAGTTGAAAATGCTGCTTTAAATGTTGCTGGTGTTCAACCACAGACAGAGAGTTACCTGATGGAGATGATCTGACAATTGTCAACTACGATGATCTCTACTGCCCAGCCTGTGATAAATCCTTCAAATCAGATAAAGCGTAAGTATCCACAACACTTTTCCACCCTTCTGTTTTCTGGATCACCTTTCAAAGCTATAGATAACTTGAGTGAAATTTAATCACCACACAGACCAGTGTTTCTGAAATCAGCTTTTCATTGCCATGATTTCAGCATGGCGTTAAAGTTACACACAGGGAATATCACTAATGTTTTGATGTGGCTGAAGTTTTGATTTGATATAAATAATAGGTTCAGATTTATACATTCCGGTAATTGTCATGGTGAACTTGTTAATTTTATGTCCTGTCTGCTCTCTGTGAACCTGTTTTAGTTGCAGACAGTAGAGGAAAACCGTAGCAGTCCATGTTGCTTAACAAGACCAGCCAATGTCCTTTTTCTAAAAGCTCAGAATAACTCATGTTGCACTCAACTTCCTCACAGCTGTGGAAGTTTTTGTTTTCATCCATTTGGTTTTATTTTTTTTAGTCAGAAATGCTGCACACTGATGACTAAGTCATGCAATCCACTGCTACAGAAAAACCCAACAACTTTAATTCATCTGGACTTTTCATGATTGCTACTTTTGTTTTCTCTCTTCAGTATGAAAAACCACGATAAGTCCAAAAAGCACAGAGAGATGGTGGCGTTGCTACGGCAACAGCTGGAGGAGGAAGAGGACTCACTTGGTTTGAACCATGACAGAAATGAGGGTGATGAAAATGAACAGGTGGAAGAGGATGAGGAAGAGGAGGAAAAGCCAAGGCAAAAGTGAAGTCACATCATGTAGTTGCCATGGCACTTAGAGCACTTAGCGCTCAATAGATTATTTTTTATTTTAGCTTTACTGACGTCTCTATTTTCCCACCTCTCCAGGCTGTCAAAAAAACAAAAGAGGAAAAGAAAGCAGCAGAAAGTTTCACAAGTGAGTCATTTTCTTTTTGTGTGTCTTAGTTTACTGTCATAAAGTGCTTTTTTTTTTAAACATACTCTTCTGTTATCTGGCCATGAAATAATCCTGTATAGCAAAGTGCACCAGAGGAGGGGGAAGGGGAAAAACAGACACCTACCACATGTGAGGAAGATGTTCCTGAAAAGTCAGCTGACCCTGCAGAGTCTGAAAAGCAAGATCTTCCTCCAACAGAAGTCAAGAGGTCAGTTTTTGCCATCCCTGTTCTGTTTTCTGACTGATATCTTGAGAAAAAGAAACAGTCATGCTCTTACAAACACATTAATTCTTTTTATTTATTTATTTTGGTTTTTTTGTAGATACAAGCTTTGTAATAAAGGAACATTGTGTAAAAATGACTTCCATCTAATGTTGGAATTATGTATTGCGTTCTAACGTATAGTGCGTTCTTGTGCCTCACTTTCTCGGCCTCGATAACGATGAAAGCATGTCATCCCATTGTTCATGGAGTGTTCACTCAGGTGAAGAAGTTCATGATTTCATAAATATTACAAATCACATCCCATCAGAAGGAAGAATAGTTCTCACAGGGAGAATGGATCTCGACGGGGAAACTGGCCACAACACAGCACTGGCTTTGTCACAGTAAAAGCCATCTTATAAGGCCTTCCCGCCGGCTTTTAGCTTGGCTTTACCGCAACTATGAAAGCGACTGAAACCACGTAAACATACACTTCTGTACCATCGAAACTGGTGTATTTTAGCACTATTTACTGTTATTCTGCTCATTGTAACAAGCAACGCTAACAAAACAAAATGAAAAATGTTAGCTTTAGGCTAATTTAGGCAGTGCTGTTGACTTGTCGAGGAGAAAGCTGGCAACTTCAGCATCCCTTTTAAAATCTTTCTCCTTTTCAAGCTCCTTCCACCTGGGGAAGGTTTTTTTGCTTTTTTGGCTCCTGTGCTGTTTCTACAAATGCATGGTCCTGCATTTTTGTGAATAACAATTTAACAGCTTTTCAAACTTGCTGGAGTAGTAAACTGCTCTTGTTTATCTTTTCTTCCCGCGTATCAGTGCGCTGGCTGTAACTGTAGTTTTATGAGACTGTCATGGTGCTTCCTTACAGGCTTACCTATTATGTATGAACAAATCTAAAATTCCTAATCTAAAATGTGTCAGATTATTAGCGGAGGTCATACACCAATGATGACAATTTATATATATTGATCAGTAACCAGAAAATGTACACAATGTCTCTTTAATGCAGCTTAAAAAAAATCAGTTTTTAATATTTCTTTTATGTCTCCTTTAAAAATGCACTTTATGATTTCTGCATTTGCTCATACAGAAGCTCTTTGCTACATAAATTGTGTACACCAGTCTGTGATATTTGTCATCATGCCCACATTGATTGTACTTGGATCGGTCCTTATTCAGAGGGGGGGGACTAACAAACAGATCAGGTGCAAATGTAAAACATGGATTCTTGTTTTGAAGAGAAGCTTTTTATAGGTCAAGGTTTTTTTTATATAGTACATATACCACAACCCCAGTTGCCCAAAGTGCTTTACAATTAAAAAAATAAACAATACTGTGATGGACTGGATGGACCCTGAATTGCACTAAGCAGTACAGAAAAAGGAGTGAAAATAATACAAGATAACAATACAAACAGAATTAAAAGTTAAAATATACCATTTAAAGCTTTAAAAACAATAAAATCGTAAACTGTGTCCTGAAAACTTAACAGGACGCTGGTGAAGCAAAGCATGAAAAGCTTCAGCATAGCTGATTCAAAAGGTATCATGAGAAGGATGATGTGCATGACTGATCAGGTTTGCACACACAGAAACCTTATATTTGATCAGTTTCACCTTTACTGACTTATAATGATCCCATTTTAATTCTTCTTTTAGAGACAAACAATTTTAAATCTTTGTGAGCCTGTGAGCACTCTTGTCAGCCACAACCTGTTAGCTAACAAACAGCAGAAACAAATACAAATTCTACCTGCTCCTTCCTTTTTCTTGATCGTAATACTGCTCGGTTTAGGTTATCCCGGCTCAATCGACAGTGGATCCAGGACGAGAATTCCTCAGTTAGAAGAAATGAATTGATGCACTTTCAGAGTTTTTACACTTGGTTTTAAACACTCACAAAATGCACCTAAAGTAGAAAATGAAAGACTGTAATGGGTCTAGAAGACCTGTCAGCTTCTTTGTCCTTTTCTGACTGATTAGTTTGGATAAGTTTCCTGTTTTCCTACAGAGAGGGATGTAAAATTATTTTGGCTACACATTTAAATAGGTTGTGATGTTTTTTTTTACTTGTTATTTTTGTTTTGTTTTTTAAATCAAAGCAAAGGAAGTGTCTTGGAAAAAATAAAAACCTTTTAACATTCTTAAGGAGTTATTTGAACAAACATGGTTGTAATAAAGATTAGAACTTTTTCCCCCTTCTGTTTAATGTGTTGTATGTCTTATGACTTTTTGCTTGTCCTTTTTAAAATGTATCTGCCATTTGAATTTTATCTCAGCAGCTCTGGGAAGACAAAAGGAAAGAAAGGAGGAGGAAAAGATAAACCAAAGAGCATCAAGTCACAGACCGGTGAACCCTGTCCTGAGGTTTGTAATGTGCAGCCCTATGAAATCCGTTTGACTTTACCATTAACAATTGTGGGATTTTTTTTGTATTTGGAAGAAAATTATTAGTCTTTGTCTTAAGTGACATAGCTGCATTTTCATCTCCAGAAGGAAGTGAACCTCCGCTGTGTAATCTGTAACAATGAATTCCCTACAAGAAACAAGTTGTTCGACCACCTGAAAACCAGCGGCCACGCAACTGCGGTCTCTGCCAACGCTCTTCACAGCTCCATGAGCAAGAGCAAAAAAGACAAGAAGAAGAACAGATAACACATCCTCACCTGCGATGATGGAGTTTGACTTGGCAGAAAAATGTAAAGTAATACTTAGTAATTTGTAATTCTCTGGAGACTTTTAGAGGGAGGAGGACAAAAAACACTTTGCCAGTGGACTGAGAACAAAAACACTTTTTATTTTCATTATTTAGTGAGACTGTTGTGAGTCTCTCCAGGTTTTACATTTTCTGAGTGGTGTCTGTACTTTTTGCTGTAAAGTATTTAAGTCATTACTGATAAACCTGGGAAGAAAACTCAATATGTGTACAGGATCCATCTCTCCATTTTCAGATCTCTGCCGTCTGCAGAGAGATAAAGGTGATACTGCATGTTGGTATTTATACAGTCTTGGAATCATTTACAGGAAAGCTTCAAGCTATTTGTAAAGAATTATGTTTAACAGCAGTGTCGGTTAAATTAAAACAAGCAAGCTCTTGCTTCTCGACCCTGTTATTCGTGATAGAGTAAAACAAAACATGCTATTTTAGCATAAAACCTTTCAAAGCAAAAATATTTTTTAAACATGCAAATGTCAGTGCATGTGTAAAGTGGCTGCGGGACATTCATGTTCATATTAAATAAATCTATCTGAATAGGAAATGTGGAGAAAACTTTCTTTAGGATACTGAATAACAGGGTTGCCTAAAATAAATAAATTGGACTTTCATAGATGCAGAACAAAGTAGCAAATGACTGAATAAAATTTTTTTCTGAATCTGTTCCCAGATTCAATCCTTGGCATCCTTGGACTTGACCTCTGACCTGATCATTGTCCATGTAGTTGCAGACAGCGTTGTTAAAGCTGCCACAGAGAAATCAGTATCTTAGTGATGCACAACAGAGTGCAATAAGTTAACAGTGTTATAATAAGGTAATTCATCATTGGGCTGCATTTTTTTCATGAAGTGCATAATATTTGGAGTGCACATTATTTTGACAAATGCACTCAAAGGCAAGGCTGTTTTCACAAAGATATTTAAAAACGTAGAGCAATGATCTAAAGTAGTTTTACAACCCTGGCTAAGTTAAGAGAATGGAAGTGGCAATATTAAAGAACATTATAGTTCAAGGCAAAATGGTTTATTAATTAACAAAACGCACACAACAAAGGAATACAACCAAAAAAACCCAAATTTAAAGTATACAAAAGAAGCACTACACTACCGCCTATTACGATCTAGCACTTGATTAACAAACTTGAAGCCTAAAGCCATTCACAAGAATATAATACAGGTCAAAGTCCAAATAGCCCACCTAAGGCTCTTCAGAGGCAATAACCTTCACAAGTGAAACAATTCAACTGATAAAGTCCAAATTGCCTAAGCATGTGCTCAAACTAGAGACCACCAGCTGGTCTAATCGCTAACAGCTGTCCTAAATGCTTGTCTCAAGCATACTTATAGTGGAGCCTCAGGTGGACAGCAGCTGATTAGGCCAGTCACAGGTGGGTGATGGTACAGCCAGCTACTTGTAGTAGATAGTCAATCACCTGGTTGCAACCAAACAGAAATCAATCATACACACAAATGCCAAAACATAAAAAGAAGAGTGCACATTTGTTTCTTTATGAACAGCTATGTTGGATAGAAAATCAGTTTCTTAATTAGTTTATGATGAGTCCGCAGCACACTACAAGCTGCTGGAAAAAAGGGGTTTCATTTTACTTTTGTGGTTATTTTAAATTACGTTCTCATTTTGTTATAGATCAAATTGCCATTATATTTAGATAATCTGAATGTGTTTGCTTGGCCACAAGACTGTGGCAAGTGGCTAAAGAAATAAGCTAAACAGCTTTAGAAAGTTGCCAGACCACCTTGCACCACCTTGGAAATTTCACCCAAGGAAGTCAAGCCAGTCTCTTTTACATTTCAAGTGCACATTTAAAAGTTTATGCTGAAAGCAACTACCACCAGTAATTACTTCTGGATATCAAAATAAAGCATTTATCTTATTCTTTGTGTGTCCATCTTGTCTTGCAGTCCCTTTCAGATAGCAATAACACGCAATTCTGTATGAGTGATATGAAAAAAAAGCTTCAACATAACCAATTTCTACCATAAGTAGCTCAAAACGTGCTACTTTACTTAGTACTTCATGTATTACTAGCACAAATATGATCAACTACTTTTAGTTTGTATTTTTTCAGTAATTCAATGCAAAAGTCCCTTGCAGATAGCAATAAGCAGCATTTTCGTCTCAATAAAAACAGTTTCTTCAATAAGTAGTTTACAAACCATTTACTGCTGGATTTAGTACTTTCTGTATTACCTGCTCTAATTTCCAGTAATTCATTGCTAAATTCCCTCACAGATGACAATAATTTGCATTTTCGTCTAATTTTAAAATGAAATAAAATCGATTTCTGCAATAAGAAGTCTACAAAACCCGTGCACTGTTGGACCTAGTAGTTCTTGACAAAAGGAACAGAAGATGGCAGTATGTGGCAATCACAGTTGCTTATCAGAAATTACCCCACCTGTTCTGGAAGGTCTACTGCACCCTGTGTTAGCATCAAAGTCAAAGTCTGCTTTGTTATTTCTGCAGCATGTACTGGACAAAGAACTGCAATTGGGGTTCTGTCAAACCTTTGTGCATGAAATACAAAAAAATAGATAGTAAATTATTCCAAAAGTACACAGTAAAAGTACTTCACAATATTGTAAGTTCATTGCACTTGTTGCAATGACAAATAAAGTTCTACTCTATTCATAGTATTTGTGCAAGAAGTTTTTGAAGTACTAAGTCCAACAGTACAAGTTTTTTGGACTACTTATAAATTAACTTTATTCCACTTCAAAGTTAGCAGAAAATGGCTTTAATTACTATCTATAAAGGGAGCTTGGCAATGAATTATTAGAATACTACACGGTAAACGTACTTCATAGTATGTGTGCAAGTAGTTGATGAAGGACTTATTGATTTTATTCCACTTCAAAATTAGATGAAAATGCAAAATATTGTTGTCTGTAAGAGATGTCAATAAATTACTGGAAAACTACACAGTAAAAGTACTTCATAATATTTTTGCAAGTAGTTGATGAAGTACTTAGGCCAGCAGTAAAAGTTTTGTGGACTACTCATGGAAATGAATTTTATTCCACTATAAAGTTACAAGAATACTTAAATAGCTAACTTTTTTATGTGTATTTGGTTATGTTGAACACCACATGTCAACAACTTAGACATACCTCTCCAAGAGTGATAAAAGGTTGGTTTTCTCCTTCAAGATGGGAGAAATATAAAGAGCTGCTCCTAAGTCAATACCTACAAGAGATACAATACATTTAAGATCCAAACAATGTTTTAATACTTGAAAATCTTGACCTTTGACTGTATATTTCAAAGGTTTCAGAAACCTGAAGGCAGCAACAGGGTTATGTTGACAAAATGTTGGTTCACTAGTATGGGCAATTTATTTTAATATGCACCTGTTAACTCCTGGAAACTCTTTAGCGAGAGCCTCCTCTTTTGCCTCAAGGTAGAACTGGTATGGTGGAGATTTCTCTTGAGGCAGTTGAAGCACTTTTTGCACAATGCAAACTTTTGTCACTCCTAATGCTGGATGTATCACTCCACTTCATCACAAACCTGCAATTGAAGAAATATTCATCAGTTTTACAATAATTATAAATTTATCCTCAAATTATCTGTGGTTCAGTACAGCCAAAGAAAGCTTGTAGAAATTGGCCTAGCAGCTTACTTTTTAGACTAAAATTAATATTGAAAATATTTTCTGCAAACCTGAAATAGCTACACGTCAAAGAAAGGCACATAAAAATAAATTATAAAAATAAACTAACTAAATAAAAATGACTAAACACTAGGTCTCTAATTATTGAAACTTTATTTACAATGTTAAGAACAGAAATTGAAAACAAAGTTTCAGAAGTAATTGAGAAAGGGAAGGACCAAAAAGGACTTGGGCTGTGTCCAAGACTTCCCAGCATTTGGACATTTTGTCCACATAGAAGCAGCATTTTGGGTGCTTGTAAACACTCATTTTTAAAAGTGGGCCCAAAAATGAATTAATCTAAAAAAAAAAAAAACAAAAAAAAAACACATTGTGTCGTTTCTGCATTTGCCTATATACAGCTTTCCTGAATTAGTGATGTCATAGCCCCACCTCTCCAATAACCTGCATGTGCAAACTCTGCAAACAACTACACGATGGATGATTACAGTATGCAGCAATATTACTGCAAAAGCTGCTGAACATCCTATAGACTTTGAAGCAAATCTATTCCTCAATAAATGTCTCATTTTTCAATAATCTTATATGTTTGTGTAAATCATACACATTTATGTGCATGCTCTATAGCTTTTTATACGTGTTTGGTGTATATGTGTGGCATCATTATAACACCACTTATAGATCAAATATATACACTACAACATTTTCAGTGGTTTTGTTTGTTAATGCATGTTTCTTGTTGTTCTTCTACCAGGAAAAACGTTGTTTGTTGTTGTTTTTGTTTATTTTAATGAAATTGATTCAGTCTCTATGTAGATGTGGCCTTGGCTAGAATAATATGTTCCACAACTCTTACACAAGTAAATGTCCTTTGTTGCATCATGCAGCTCTGTCCAATCTTGGTGTCTGGCTGTACCTTCTGATAGCGGGTGTGCAGTCTTCATGAGCCTCAATGCAGAAAGGATCCTCACCCAGAACATTTGGTGCCTATGGGGGAAAAAAGAGTTCTGAAATGAGCATACTTATAAAGTTGGCTGAATTGTTAAAATGTGTTAAAATCATAACAAATAGGTTAAGCTGTCAGTTTATTTTACTTTACCGGAATTTAATTTTTTATTGCTAACTTGAACTCAGGACAGTTCCTCACAGTGAAACTCTCCACTTTAAAACACAGAATAGGTAACCCACTTTCAGTTTGAAACTTTACTTCTGAAGTGATCATAAAATAAACATCACTCCTGTAAATTATTACTATTTTGCTAATAAAATCCAGTGTTTAAAGAAAATGTTTAAAGTTCAAATGTTCATTCAGCATTTCACACAATTCAAGTTTCCCACTACTGTTCAAACAGGGAAGCTTTGACATACACAGAACCACACTGATACCCTCACTCAGTCTCACAGATATGTGGCAGGATTAAGGGATGCATTTTAACAGTAAATGCAGGTTTAGAAATCAAAAGAACATTGAGTCAATTGAAAGTTCTGCAGGGACAATGTTAAAGCTTCAGTAATCTTAAGGTAGCACCACCATGACTACTTCCGGATTTCAAATTAAGCACCTCTCTTTCTCTCTCTGTGTCTGTCTTGTCTTGCAGGCCGTTTCAGATAGCATTGACAGGCATTTTTATTATTAAAAGTTATAGTGACATAAAAAAGAAAAAAACTGAAATGAAACCCATTTATTCCATTAGTAGCCCAAGACGTGCTACTGGACAACATGTTTCCTATACTACTTGCACAAATTATATGAAGTACTTTTACTGTGTAGTTTTCCAGTAATTCATTGCCAAAGTCTCTAACAGACAACAATATTTAGCATTTTTATCTAATTGTGAAGTGGAATAAAATCAATTTCTTCCATAAGTAGTTTATAAAAGCTATACTGTTGTATTAAGTACAACAACAATATAGCTTTTATAAACTGCTTAAGTGGAATAAAATTAAAGATTTTAAATGGCTTTTCTTTCTATCTATAAGGGACTTCGACAATTAATTACTGGAAAACTACACAGCAAAAGTACTTCATAGTACCGTATTTGTGCAAGTAGTAGATGAAGTACTTAGATTTTCTTTCCCAGCAACCCACTGACTGCAGTCACAGTCAACATGAAATTGAAACTTACTTGTCACAATTCCAAATTAGGGGACACCAGAGTAGGAGGAGACATTTAACAGGAATCATTTAGTTCCCTCAAGTTCACAGTAAAGGAAGGACAAGCCTGAGTTGAACCTACCAGCAATAAGATCAGCTGCTTTAATGTGCTGAGCGCAGCACTGCTACTGGCCGAACACCAAATGTAATAATCTGAATCAGATCCGGTGAGCGGCCATTCCAGTACAAAACTATAAAAGTACAATCAAGTTTAAATGATTTCTTGGTTTAGATTTAGTTGGTTTATTTCTTTAAATAGGATTTCTACATAGAAACCAATTTTATGTCCTTCACATCCCTCATTCAACTGATTTTTGCTTCACAAAAACAACATGTTATTGAAATGTTCTATTCCTGATAAAATTGTACATCTTCAACATTTTATTTATTCACCCTGACTCACCATCGATCTCTTTAAAATACAAAGATTATCTTGATATTTTGACTTTTTCCCCAAAACACTTTAGTTTTCTTTTAGATTTTTAGATTATTGGGACTTGTTTCTAAAGTCATGCTGAGAGATTTTTAGCAGTGTTTGATTGGGTTGTGTGTGCACAAGGTAAAGCTTTCCCAGCATATTTCTGCACATAAAATCACAATCAACATTATCTGCTAGCTTGCATGTACACATAATAGTTTAAATGTGGCATTATATACTGGAACAGGCCTTCTACTTCACAATGAGTGTTGTTACCTGTCTATACACTCCTCCTTTCCTATCAGGACTATCATGTCCTTTATATTCTCAAATATCTTAATCATTGTATCAGAAGACAGCAGGTCTCTGCTGGCCTGTGGATTACAGAGCAAAGAAACGGTGTACAAAATACATTCAGTAAGATTTTGAAAGTCCTCTCACTCCGTGTTCTTGGTTATACTCTACAAAGAGAGAAAATGGTAACATGTGCCTATAATCAAGCAAAAAAATCCAACCTAACCACTTAAGCTTAATGACCAAAGATTGCATTTAGATGTTTTCAAGGCTAAAATAACCCTGAGCAAGGGTTTGTCAGAAAATGCTACTGCTATTATGAAAATGTATCTCCTATTTAGAGAATATGTTTTTGCTGTGGCAACAAAGAAGCATTTATTTGTATCAAATTGGATGATCAATAGTTATAAAATTTACTGTCTTGCACCATATTATTATATTTAGGGTTGGACCGATTTGAAAATTTTGTCCGATACGATATTCGATATTAATATTGTCGTTATGACCG
Organism: Rhadinocentrus ornatus; assembly: GCA_037177495.1. Lineage (NCBI taxonomy): Eukaryota > Metazoa > Chordata > Actinopteri > Atheriniformes > Melanotaeniidae > Rhadinocentrus > Rhadinocentrus ornatus. The sequence continues at coordinate 10,200,037 of JBAMHW010000021.1, read as the reverse complement.
ATAACCGATATTTACCAATGTCGATATATATATATGTATTGTTTCAAAAGGTTTGAGATTATCAGATTCTGTACAAAGTAAAAATGATGCAAACATTAGGGGCGTTAGCTTCCCG
>JBAMHW010000021.1:10181453-10193421 GCA_037177495.1 Rhadinocentrus ornatus | reverse complement strand
TGGATGTGCTTGAAGAGATGTGCAAGAAGAAAATGCTTCTATTTACAAAAGGTCACAGAACAAAATGATTAATCAGTTCTTCAACTGAACTGAACTGAGCTTTTTATAATGCTAGTTCCTTTTCTGACTACAGGCTTTTGTAAACTTTCTAATTTGGTTGTTTTTTTCTAATGTGTTCATATTCCGGATGAATGTTGTGCGGCAGAAGTGAGCAATTGTGTTTCTAGTTTGTGCACAATTTTAAATGAAAAGGAAATCTTGAATCACCACATAAAATTTCTTTCTTTCTAGTCTGAGAAATGGTGTTGATTTAAAAGCTAAAAATAAAAAAATTAGTAGATTTTAATTCGTATAAACAAATTACTCAGCAGGAAACATTGAAAGAGTAAGAAAGGAATTAATCCAATGCTGAGCATGTAAATATTTTCAACAATTTAGACTCCAAGCATGGTGTAATCTACTTATTTTCAATAATAATTGATTAAATTATTTAAATGAATTAATGGTCTCTGGGAAGTCTGCTGGACAGTATTTGAAAGTTAATTTCTGACATACTGCACCTGTGGAATTGTTTAGATTTTAATTAATGAAGAAATAAGGAAAACAGTTTTCCTGAATAATTTGTATTATTGTAGTGCAGTCCGATCCGCATATCAATCAGTGTACTATTACTACTGAATTCATGAATAATGCTCATAGTTGCAGTATTTTCTTTTCCCAGAAATTTCCAAAATAAAACCACTACAACAGAAGAATACCCATTTTATGTTTTAAGAACATTTTTAATGATTTGGTCAATGTTTAATCAGATTAAAGCTGGTTGAGTTTTCTTCACTAACTTTAGGCTTGAAATTCATTTTCATTGTTCCTCCAAAACAATGGATGGCTGAAAAATGTCAGAAGTGGTCTGACAAATACTAATGTTGGTACTGTGTAATCAAATAAAGTAAGATGTTGTCTGCTGCAGCAGAAATATCAAATACTGAACCTTTGCTGAGAAAAGCAAAGATTGTGTCCAGGGTTCCTAAATCCCATTACATACTCTCTGCGATTTTAGTCTTAGACTTTTGAACTGTAATAAATTTATACATAATTAGTTTTCCTTTGCTCCCTTAGCTTTACATACTCATTACAATATACTGTCTTGCATCTATATATATAAAAAAGGTAAAATAAAATCATAGACAGATTATTAACAAAATTCTTCTGTTAATCTGTATTGCAACTCACCATTTTCAAGGTGATATTTGGCCAATCAGGGTGAGCAGTCAGATTGTCATGCTAAGAGTGCATAGGTGATACCATTTTATGCATTTTAAACAAATACAGAGCACAGCAGCTCTCTTACCTAACCGGTCTGACACTGATCGGAAGCTTCAGGCTTGGGTGGACATTCTGCAGCCAATAACTACCCTATTCCATCCAAACCACCATAATCTCCCTGCAATGTTATGCAGATGAATATGTAACAAAATGTATCAGCTCTCAGGTATTTGGTTGGTACTGCTTCTCCCCTGAGAACCCTGAGATGATTCCAGCCCTACTCTTGAGTGAGTCAGATGTGCAGTGCTAGATGGACAGGTTACAAATAATATCAAGACTTTACTCTCTAAATATAAAATATATCATCATAATTTTTAACAAAATTAGTATGCCAGTCTTGTCATGGAGAAAGACAAACACAACCAATTACATCTAAATAAGACACATTTTATGTGGTAGTCAAGGTTAAGCAGAAAATTAGGGCTGCGATATTAGGAGACTCAGGAGGCATTTGCACCTCATAATTTGTCTGGCAACACTCTAGTTGAAAGTTAATGTTTTGAATAAAGTTTTTAGGCATAGCAGGGAAAATTCTCAAACATTTTACATCAGTTCTGGTGCAGAAAGAAGCACAGAGTGGAAAAGTTATCACATGGTGTTGATTATGGCTCAGTGGGAGTCATTGTTAATCACTGAAGACATCACAGACAGAGGACACTCATTTTTTATATATATGCATAAATGTTTAAGTGTTCATGTACAACAAATTGTCTATTATTTAAATTAACATCATAGTAGATCAGAAGTCATGTTTTCTAAGTGAAGCATTCATCATGGAACTACAGTGTTCCTCATAGTGGAACAGCTATGATTTTCGATGAACTGGAACAATTTTTTGTACATAAATGTTACCAAGACATATTAATAGATATAAACTCACAAATTCAAAAATTTTTTTTTATTAATAATTAAAAATTAGATGAATCCAGCTATCTGGATAAGAAAACCCTTTTCTAGAGACAACATATGTCATTCTTTTCTCTAAAACACTCTAACCTTTCTTCACCACATCAAGGAAAGAGTGTCCATTTCACACTACCAATAAAAATCGTAATTTTGGATCATCATTCAGATACACCTGTCTAACATTATGCAACCTCCCTACAGAATTCAGCAAATTTTGACAGATGGTGTTCTTGATTCATATGCAAAGAAAGTTTAGTAATTTATTGAATAACCAAATTAAAGCTATGGATTCATTATTACAACATTAATGACAGTCATTTATAATTATTGTACACACATTCACAATATACAAAAGACCTCGATGAAGTCAGCTGCACAGAAGGCACTGCGTAAGACTCACATTAGTGAGGTTATTAAGTATTTGTAATTATAGCTTAGTTTAACAAAAGTTTTAAAAACTTCCCGTTTTTTACAATCTATGGAAAGACATTAACAGAGGGAGTCTTCATGATAATTAATACTAACATTTTCACATTTTAAAAGATGTACAAAATAAGATAATCCATTGCTGAGTGAGCTTCCAGGTTTGATCCTTGGCATCGAGTGATCCAGCTGACCTTTATGTGGCTTTCATCTTTTTTCCATGTAGTTGTGGATGGACTTGTTAAAAACAGCCAAGAAGAAATCTGCATCTTCCATTGTGATGCACATGGGAGGTTTAATGCGGAAGGTCTTCGGCAGGAAAACAAAAGAACAACAAAGAGATTATGGCTTTAGGGATTAATGGTATCGGTACCATCCAGTAAGTCCTGATAATAGACACCTGGTCAGGCCTACTATGTCCTACTAGTGATGCAGGTGTCTAGTGTGTTGAAACAACCTGTTAGTCCAGTTAAAAACTAACAAAGAGATGGAACATGAGTGCTGTTACCTGTCCGTATACTCCCCCTTTGCCTATCAAGACTCCCATGTCTTTGACATCTTCAAAGATCTCAGTCATTGCTTCAGGAGGCAGCGGATCTCTGCTGGCCTGAAGATGACAGAGAAAATGGATGTTGCTGGATGTTACATTATACAACTACTTGCACAACAGCACTTTTCAACTGTTTGTGTTCAGTGATAATCTACTTGTGGTTCATCGCACTTAACCCGCATTTGGCAATTGGCTTGAAAGGGTATGGATGTCAAAATTAAACGTAATCAGATACAGCTACAATTTCAGACAGTATAATTTCTAATTATAGCATGAGACTGACAAACAGGCACTTAATGCAGTAGAACACAGTATCCTACAGGGGTAATGGAAAAATGACATAACATGATATCATCTGTATTTTGTTTAATGTTTGTAACCATAACACAAGTCGTCAACCTAAGAGGATTGGACAAATTAATATTGTTTTTAAAGATTGTTTGAAGTGATTTTTCATTCAAATTAAAATCTCATATGAATTTATAATAAAATTGCATGTTAAAAGGAAACATCATTAATGCCTCTCTTCATTTAAGAGTACCAAATTAACAATAAATATAAAAAAGACAGAGGATATGTGAATTAAATAGAAAAACATTAAAGGAGGTACCTGACAAAGACAGAACTGCATTGTGCTTGAATACCTCAGTCTTTTCAAACATCCTAGTCTATTAGTGCTAAATTAGAAAATTTACAATGCAGCCAAATTATCACATAATATTGCAAGAACAGTTACGTAGTGACAGTGATCTGCAAAGTATCTAAAATCTGATTCACTGCTAGTTAAACCTCCTTATAGGTCTATTTAATAAATCAGTGATTGCTATGTAATATATAATTTAATTTAGGGAAAATGTAATGAGTGGGTGTTACATTTTTGTTTGTACACACTGGCTATAATCTTATAATCACTTTATGTTGAGTAGAGATGAACTGAGAGATGATTTAAGAGGCTGACAGCGTGTGCATGAAAACATAATCTGATGAGGATTGGGATGCTTTTTTAAAAATGAATTTTGTCATATATAAATATAAGATGCCAGCGCTTCTATATTATTTCAAAGCTAGAAAGCGGGTTCAGGTAGAACTCGCATTCGTGGAGGTGTACAACAAAAATTAAATGGATAAAAAATCTAATGTTTGCTTAAACAAATAAATAAATAAACAAATAAATACATTTCTTTTTGTGCACCCTTTTCACAGAAAAACAAAAAGAAAAGCAAAGAACACATACAACACACACATACAAGAACTTTAGGTAGGGTACATGCAGTGCAACCAAGTTTGAAGATTACAGATCACTGCTAATCACAGCCAGTGATTAACTGGGGCAATGCTGAGCCATGCCCCTACGAGGCACAGTGCAGATACTTATGTTGTACAAACACGTGAGGAAAGGACAGTGTAATTTCTGTTACAAAGTCAATACCTTGTCTTTGACCATTTCCACTCCGATCTGCAAGCCTTTTCCACGCACATCCCCAATGATCTCATACTTGTCTCTGAGCTTTGCCAGTTCTGTCATCATATAGGTCCCCACATCGAGACTGATTTTCTGTGTACCATCCTCTTGAATAGTCTGTTAAGCAATAATGTATCCAGTTTAAATATAGTGTGCTTCTTGGTTCATGAGGTTACAAATTTCAAGTCCAGCTTACAGTAACAAAGGACAATAATAGAATTAAACAACTGACTTCATGTGTGCTGATGGGTACCTACTGCAGAAAAGGATGAAATATACATACATCAAGCACTGAAGAAGCAATGGCACAAGCAACAGGATTTCCTCCAAATGTGTTGAAATGAACCCCCTTAGCAAATGAGGCAGCAATTTCTGGAAACCACATGAATAAACAAGCTCACACCTTATGCTTCACATCAACTTCAAATTGATGCATTTTCATGTTAGTTTCTCCACAAGTAATTTTTTCCAGGAATAATTTCTAAGTTTCTTGAGAAAACCACCGTAGTCCTAATGTATTTAATTATTAACAGAGCACCATGGCAACTAACCAACTCCACAAATAACACAAGAAGTAACCTGCTATCGTTAATTTGCTGCTAGGAATAGATGTACTCGTTTGAAGTGATTAAGCTATTCTTTATGGTAATCAATACACCAGGCTGCATAGATAAGAATGCTGAGAGCTGAATCAATGAACTATAGCGATGAGGGTCAGGAGAGCTGTTCAGCACAGTACATTATTTGTAGAACATTAATAATGTCAATGCAGGTCTGAGAGGTTTCCAATGAGACTGATACCAGGAACCTTTTATTGACCATTGTTCTGTTGCAAGCTCTGCATTTGTACTCTGTTATTTATTCAAGTCATTCAAAAGCAAAACTGATGTTTACACTCTATATCTTCTCTGATTACCCATGAGACCGATTGAGGTGGTAAATAACAACTAAAATAATAGAATTTAATTTGACAACAGAAATAGCATCAAATCTGGTCTGTCTAGCAACACAAATGACCTCTGACAGTAAAATATTATTTATTTATTTAATAATAAGAAGCAGATAAAGCTACCAACATGACTCATTCTTATTATTTATACATATACCTAGTTTCATATCAGTCATGTTAATTTGAGCTTTTGAGTTACAAACATTATTTTTTACCTTTTAATGAATTAATGGTGAAAATTGGTAAGCTCTTTGTGAATTTGCAAGCAGTTTTTAAAAACAGTGTATTTTTAATCTAATGGCGTTATCTTACCTGGTGTTGTAACAATAGCACCCATGGGAAATCCATTACCAATTCCCTTTGCCATTGTAACCATATCAGGAATTACGCCATGCCCTTGATAACCCCAGAAGTGGCTTCCTGTTCTTCCAAATCCTGTTTGTACCTACCAGATGCAGTAAAGACAATATATCAGAGAAGAAGCGCTTAGAAAGGCTTGCAAAATGCTTGCTTTGTATGCCTTTCTCTCAGGCAAAACAGCAGTGTTGTCACTGAGGTATCACTGAACTTTTCGTCTTTTTAGACAATGAATTCTGTAAAGATATTCAGTGAGCAGACTCAAACTCATATAAGCACTTTCACTTCATAATAGATGTCTACATTAAATATAAATGATGTGAGAAAAAAAAAGTAATAGTACTTTTTGTTAAAAAAGGAGAATTTATCATCTAGTGCTGCAGTACCCTTCGAATCTACAATGAATGCATCCCTTTTCAAACAGTCTAAGAATTAATTTCTTTATTGTCAATGTGGATTTTCTTCTATGTTCAAGCAATTCAGGAAATTTACCAATAAATTTAGAGTTTAGGAGACTGGCACAGCTTTTCAGCAGTAGCCCAATTATTTTCCAAAGCCTGTAACAGCAACCTGAAAACCCCCTCTGGCTTATTTGATTTGTAAACTACTAAAACTCTCCTGGCAGTTCTACTTGTGATCATAAACGTTTGAAGAATGTGTATCTAACCTCATCAGCAATGCAGATTCCTCCTCTCTCTCTCACAAGTTTGTAAGCTTCCTTCAGGTAGTTTTTGGGGTATTGCACAGCTCCTCCGACTCCCTGTACAAACCAGATATTTCATCACAAACCCTAATTATGCTAAACACAATAAGATAACAAAAATGTAATTTTAAATGCCCTGTTTGATCTTATCTTGATAAGTTTAACTATACATTCTCAATATACTTTATATGCAATATTTAAAGCAGCAAATGAGCAGATCAGCAACAGATATGAGCAACTTTAATATGTGTTGATTCTATGATTTCTTATGATACTCCATAACACAATACAGAACCTGAATAGGCTCTCCAAAGAAAGCAGCAATTCTTGTTGGGACACTAGTAGCAAATGTCTCTTTGAGCTGTCCAAGGTATTGTTCATTTGCCATGCAATGACCTGTAGCATCATGAAAAGAAACTAATGAAAAATTTCAAAAGCATGCACCAGAATGAAACATGAACAAACATTAAGGCGGTTTACTACAAAAAGCTTTGTAGATCCACAAACATTTTGAGCATGTCCAAGTAAACTTGTGTAGAGACACAGCCATACTACGATTTATAACAAACAGTGCTTAGAGTCTTAATAAGTAAAAGAAGTAAATGATTAACTGTAGGAGACTTTGAACTTTTTTCAGTGAATCCAGCACATTTTTTTTGTTACTTCACTTCTCTTTTTCAGGTCTGCAACTGATGACCTCTATACTTCTGCCTGTCAGGCATATTGTAATAAAAGAAATGCCATTTTGAATTCTACATGAAAGCTGCACAATGACAGAAAAAAAACATAATTTAGCTAAAACACGTACATTGTAAAGCTAACATGGAGAGATATGCAAATTTTCAAAACCCACACTTTTAAAAGTCAGACATTCATTCTCATGGGAAAGATCGCTTAATCACACAGACATGGGTGCTGTTTTCCCCGTTTATAAACAGTATTAATGCAGAGCCTTTAATGGATGTGTTTGTGTACCTTGAGCACAGCTGCACTGTCTGATAGTCTGTACAGGAGAGTCTCTGCAGTGGCTTCCTCCCCATGGACCTCTGAACACATCGGGACACATGGTCTGTTTAATTGGTAGAAAACATATCAGCTGGGTTAACCTGACACAACAGATATTCATAAGTTGCACAGCACAACAAAAATAATCAGAAAAGACGGCTGCTAGACCATTAGTCACCTCCAGTGAGTGCTTCGGGAATCTACTGAAGGCATTAGTAGATACACAATATAAATTATCATTATATAAATAAATACTCAAAATATAAAAATTTAAGAAGTAGACAGATTATGACATATGGAGTGAAAGCTTATTTTATCACCTATATGTGGTATAAGTAGGTTTAGATAAGCATGAATCTAGACTATGTTTGAAACAGATATTTAAGTCCCAGACTCCTAAATTGCAAAAGTTAACAACAGTAACACAGAACATTTGGTAACTTAAAATATATCATACCATGTTAAATATATTCACATTACCCAAGTCATTTTTCAACTTTTACATATACATATACAGCTTAAACCAATACAAATGTGCTCTTTAAAAAAAAACAAAAAAAAACAGGCAATGCAGCATGTTTGTAGCAGTGACTAGTTTTTGCCATGTAGTGGTCAGATTTGCAATTCATAGAAGTGGACATTTCTTTAACTGTTTGGGTCACATCTGTCTATTTATAAATTTCATATGTTCTCTTTAATCAAAATATGAATTATGATTTTCTTTTTATATTGTAATACATACATTTGTGCAGCCTAAACCATTAGCAATGGGATATTTATATGCTGCGTTGGATGTTAGACCAATGGTCTGAGGACCACCACCATGATATGATCCTCTGAAAAAACAAAAAAAATCATAAAAAATATTAAACTTGAATTTTTTTAAAACAATCAAGCAATGCAAAGACACAGAAATTTACAAAAATGTGTCTTTATATTCCTGAGTAGGCAAAACAGACATCAGTTTTTTATTTATTGTTAACTAAAACTTTACCTTTGCTTCTCTACTCTGTGCCTCATAAAAACATACATTTTTAACATGAACCTATTACCACAAAACCAATAAAACATCTTTCATCATACTTGTTAAAGTGGTAAATCCAGTTTATGAATTTGATCTTGTGAGAAGCAATGCTTTCTAACTCCTATCCAATGTGACTGACAATTAGATAAAAATCTGTTTATATATCTTTAATGCACTTAGATGTACATCATGTTAAAATTCATGAAAAAGAAAAATGGACCTGAAAGTGATTATATCAAAATTGCCTGTGTGGAGGCGGGCCATCAACATTGCTAGGTCATTGGCTTCAGATCCGCTGTTGGTCAGATAGATCACCTACAAAAGGAAACAGACCAGCACATATTTTAATTGCAGCCCACAGGCTCATCCAGGTACCCATCGGTAATCTAATAATCCACCAGCATACCTTAAGAGGATCTGGGAAATAGGAAGCCAGTTTTTCACAATACTCATGGAGAGCAGGATAGACATAAATGTTTGTAGTATGCCAAAGTTTTTTCAGCTGCTGTTCTGCAGCAGCAGTTACTTTCCTGTGCTCACAGATATTCAAAATCAAACACTGATGACAACAGATTTTGTGCAAAAAAAGAAAAGTACAATCAATGTATAAAAAAAAGGGGCCTTACGGGTGGCAATGGCCCACACTGACAGTTGCCACACCAGCAAACAGATCCAGATATCGCCTACCATCCACATCCCACAACCACTGCATGTAACCCTGATGAATGAACACGGGTTTTTTATAATAGGTAACCTTCATGGTCATAGGGTTGCAGTTGTGCCTGCGGATCTCCATCATTCGCTCCTTTGACATACCCTGGACATATACACAATACATATGACAGAGACATTTAGAATAATTTTTTTATTTTTTTTTATCTTATTTTAAACATTAAGCATTTTTAAAAGCACAACACCAAGCACTAATTAGTGCTGTTTGAGTCTGAAGATATGATGAAAATATTTTGTAAGATTATATAGAACAACAGATGTAAATACAGTATTAGGTGTTCTATACACAGTTAATCCAACTGTGTATATATGTACCTGTTGTTATATATTATCTTAAAACAGATGTATATACACAGTTGAATTAATTTTACGTTTTAAATATCACTTCTACAATTACATTGTAGAAGTCAACAGTGCAAGATATGCACAAAGAGCCAAGAAGAGTACTTATACCTTGTATTCCTCTGGCCTGAACGTGCAAGAAGGCATCTCTGGCATGTGTGTGGGAGGATCTCTGAAGGCTGATTTCTGACACAAACCTCCTACTAAATTATTTATATTGAAGTTCAGACACAGGTGGAAAAAAAGCTTTCATCAGCTCACTATGTTACTGGGCAATGCTGAGTATATAATTTCTGTGACATTTAGGAAGACTCAGGGAAACAACCTGCCATTATCTTCTTAACTTATCACTAGCAGGCAGGTACAAGTTAAATATATATAGTAATATATAGGCCCGTGTTAAGTTAAGCTAAAACTGGGGAAATGACGTTTCACCAAATTGTGTGTTTTGTGCATTAAAAGCCATCATATGAATTTGAACAAAAGCTAATGTACAATAATTGTACTTTCTATAGATAACACAAAGGTTACCTTCTATGTACAGCCGCAGTAATAAACAACAACCAACCAGCTAGAGCTGGAATTGGTTCGTCTCCATGGTAACTTACCACTGGCCAAGTGAAATTTGGCCAAACTAGGCCGAGAGCAGGATTGTCCAGTTAAAATGGCCCAACGGCCACTTAAACGCGATACAGCTTTATACATGTTTCAGGCACAGGGGCTACACAGCTGTCTCACTTCTCTCACCGACCTGAAACTCAACTGAAACAGGTTCATACAGGTTTTCGGTCCGAAAACTTAGCTTGCTGGGCGGTGACCGTCCTGATTGCTCCAAAGTGTAACCCTCCAACAACGTCACAGAAGGCGTGCGTACCCATAACTTATTACAGTTACAGTCCATCTGGGGTTTTCCCACCCAGTTTTTTCCCCTTAAAACAAACAGAAGGGAACATGTGTAATTAATTGATGTAAGTATAAAAAACAAATAAAAAAAAATGCAGAAACTCAGTAGCACTCCCCTCCCACTTTATTAGGTACACCTGTTCTAGTTGCTTATCAATCTTAATCTTAATGCACATAGACACGTAGCATTGGTCAAAACGACTTTCTTGGTTAAAAACGAGCTTTTGAATTAATTGAAATTCTTCTTCTTCTTCTTCTTCTTCTTCTTCTTATTATTATTATTATTATTATTATTATTATTTACAGCACATGGACAGCAACACTGTTGCATCCCTTATGATCACAATGCACTTATCTTAAGATGGCTACTTCCAGCAGGATTATGATTCTTTATAATAATCTTTTCTTGAACATGACAATGAGTTGTCTGATTGAGTCACTGAACTGATGATAGAAAGGAATCTTATCAAGCTGTCTATGCCGGAAGCAGATTGGACATGTCATTAGAAAACCCTCAGACAACATCACTCGAATAGCTCTTCACTGGACACCTGGAGGCAAGCCCAAGAGGGGAAGCTAGGCATAAAAAGGGCAGAAGAGCCCAGTGCTGCTGATGACATAAAATTGATTAACTGACCACCAGCTAGTGTGAGCACTTCTATATAAGCATTCAGGAATATATTAACACAATACCCGGACGGAAGAGACATAGGCAATTATCTTAGAGAAGCAACCGTCTATGGCCATTAATCTAGAGTTTTGAAGGCAATTTTCAAACAATTTGGAGTGCATCCTTTAACAGTTGGAAAGATGATTTACAAGTGGAAAACATTCAAAACATCTCCAGCCATCCCAGGAGTGGACAGTCACAGCAGGTTCACCCCAAAGGCAGTGTGCAAAACAGCCATGTTTTTCTTTCTGAATAGCTTGTCATTTGGTCAACCATTAACGTCTCTGTATGTCAAAGTAGAGTGCGATTTTACAAACTATTGAAACATGCGATTACTTCGTTTTTCAACAGAGTTCTTCTGCCTTGAGGCTTGGTTTCCTTTAATGACAGTGTGCAATGTGATGAGCTTTTTTTTTGTTTTTGATTTTTTTTTTATCAGAGGTTGTATTTACCTTATTCTAAGTGTCACATTTTCTTTTAGATATCCTGATAAGTACAGCCTTAGAATTAAGAGAAAAAATTGCCTATTTCACATGACAGTAGTGCCCTGCGATGGACTGGTGACCTGTCCAGGGTGTACCCTGCCTTTCACCTGAAACACTGCTGGGATAGGCTCCAG
>JBAMHW010000021.1:10165986-10179354 GCA_037177495.1 Rhadinocentrus ornatus | reverse complement strand
TGCTGGGATAGGCTCCAGCTCACCCCGCGACCCCTAATAGGAACAAGCGGTACAGATAATGACTGACTGACTGACATGACAGTAGCCACAATTGCTGCATTATTTTTAGAATAATAAATTACAAAATCATAAACCATGCATTTACAAATCTATTATTGTACAAGGAATGTATAGTCTATATATTTTCTTCTGATATTGGTGACATCTAAACAAATATTAATTTTGTAATTTTAATTCAGTGATGAGATGCACACAAAATAAACACTGCATTACAATAAATTCATTCATTCATTCATTACATCTCTTAAATTTATTATAAAGATGATTTATACAGCAAGCTTCTTTTTTTTTTTTTACAAAGATTTGATGGCTGTTTCAAACTCCATTGCTGTGTACAGATGTACAGATGTGTTGCTATACAGATACATATGCAAGCACTAAAACAGTACAGCATTGTACAGGAACATGTAAGCAACATGACAACATTTTCCTAAAAATAAAAAAAACTAAACATCTTTGTAGAAACAACTCTTTCTGTATTAAATGTATATACATGCAAATCATCACTGAGTAAAAAATAGAGCAATGTTCACATTCTCAGTTTTATTTCTTTGGAATTTCATGTTAACCGCACACACACACACACACACACAGTATATATATACATATATATATATACCATTCATTAGCCCCTAATGTCCTATGAACGGGGGTATTATAATCCAGGGAGAGACCACTCTCGAGAGCATGGAAATGGTTCATTATATGATAAAATATCATTAATAACAACTTCTTTTTAATTTGCGAGATCTTACCTTGCAAGGCTACAGGTAGACTCATACAACAAAATCCACTGCACACTAGATTTCCTGGATTCCCTCACAGAACTTAAGGATTCATGTTTGTCTTTCAGTTTGCTACTCGACTGTGCATATATGTAGCAAGCAGCTTTAAAATGCATTTTTCTATAGTGGTATAGGAAACTTTTTTGAGTGTAATCAAAACAACAACATACAGTACCACATTATTTTTACAATTAATTCTGTTCTTAATTAAGTTGAATAAAGATTTTTCTTTGAGAAATTAAAACAAAATTATTCCTTCTATTAAAAATCAGTGTAACTGCATTAAATCAGTGAAAGACATCTCTATTACAAAAAGGAGATGAAAAATAAGTAGCTGTAATCCTTTGATAGCAAAATATTGTCTTTGCGATCAGTGTTTGAAGGAGCCATCCAGTTCTTTTTGTTCTGTGTCTCAGTCCTCAGGCCTAAAGCATGTCTCTTACAACCCACATTTGCCAGTTGGGCTCCTGCAGCACCTAGTAAGTGGGCATGGTGAACATTGTGGTGGTGTCAACGTAACCATTGACTGCCCTTTCATCCAGGACTGGAAGGGCAGAATGAAGGCAGGCAGCAGGCTTCTGTGGAGTGGTACTGATGGTTGCTGCCGCACTGGCATGCTGGTTGTCATATGGACACATGGTCACCTCTTTTTCAATCATATCACTCTGGAGAAGCAATAGGACATTGTCATTGTCCATTCCCTTCACCTTGCTGTATTCCTCTGCCAAGTGCATCTCAGGGCAGCCTTTTCCATGTCCTGAAGAAACAGGATGGAGAAGTACCATATCCTGCTCATTCACCCTCTGCACTTCAACATACTCAGTGGACCGGAGATTGTGCTGCTGTAGATTAGCAGATGTTCTTTTGCAGCTGATGGTAGCGATGTTAATATCACTGTGGGCCTGGAGCTGCTGCTGGGCTTCAGTGTGAGGATGGAATTGATGAAGCTGATTGTTGCTGAAGCTAAACTTCCAGTAGTTTGATCCAAGAACCTCTCTAGTGTTGTGGCCTGGCTGAGTGACGCAAGAGGATAAGGAGTATGGTGGGAACAATGTGTCAGAAAGGCAGTGCTGTTTGGCCATCTCAAGTGAGCTTGATTGATCAAATGGCATTGAGCTGTATTGGGGGAGCGGAGAAAACACTGTAGGCCAGGTCTTCACCCTCCCATTAGACATATCAGGGCTAACAACATCCTCATGAGCATATGTCAGTGCTTCATCCTGCCTTTTTGCATCCAGCTCTATTTGACTGCCCTGCTGATCTGTTTGCCCCCCCTCCACTTTAGCCTGTCCACATTTATCCATCAACAGGGTGTGACTGTCACAGCTCCCGTGACCAGAATCACTGTCAGATGTAGAGCTCTCAGATTTAAGGCAGTTATTGTGTAAATCTTTGTTTTCCTCCAGCATCAATTCTCGTTCCTCAGGGACATACACATCCAAGTACTCAACAAGCAAGTCTTCGTAGTTTGACATTGTAGTTGGAGGGAAATCAGACACCACCAGTGAGCTGAAGATATCCTCAGACTTCCCATTCTACAAACAAAGAGCATTCCCCAGTTAAAAGATCAGTAAAAATTAAGGTACTTAAGTATTTTTCTCAGCATATGTCTATATAGTAATCATAATATTGCTGCTTTACCTTAAGAAGCTGTTCATCAAATCCTTTGATTTTAGGGCCAGGGACTGGAGGCAGTATGCAGTGCTTCAAACTACAAACAAACAAAAAAAGCTTCAAGTCAGGGACTGTAAGCAGTAGTTGAATATCAGTAAAGTAAAATGATAATAAAATCTGATTTTGGTTAAATGTTTTTCCACTCAACCTCATGATTTGTAAGGCATTTAAACTAGTACATTTTTTTAATATGTTTATTATAGAATAGATATTGACATGGCAACAAAAAGTGAAACGAAATTACTGCTTATTTTGAATTTAACAGCACAGATTTCAAGATGGGTGGGTGACACCAATCCACATATCCATCAACAAATAGGAATGAATTGTAGTTTCATATCTGTAACTTAAACACAGGCTTAATGAACACGGTGTATATCTTGACCTTAAAATCAGCTGTTTAATCACGTATTCTTAAAAAAACAAACAAAAAACAAAAAAAAACAAAAAAAACCACAACTTTTTAAATGCCCTGCATGATGAAGACGATTTCATTCAGTGGAATCCTTTAAATATGTTTTAAAGTTCATATCTCCGATAACCAGTTAATAATAAATTCCACAACAAATATTGGATCAGATGATTAGATTCAGATAGATTCAGCTTGTTTAGCTGTGTGCGTTTCCGCTATGGACATGACGTTCTCGGTGTAACACTGGAGCAGGAGAAATACTCCGTCTGCTCTTCAGTGGAGCGTGACTGTTTCAATTTTCACCTCCCTGGGAGAGTTAAAAAAGTGTTAAAGATTTTGCCTGATTTATAGTTGGTTGACGTGTTTTCAGACGCGCACTGTCCACCTGCTGGCGTGTGCGTGCAGTGCACACACAGACAGCAGCTATGGCATGTCGTCATGTAAACAAGATACATAACATCAGACTTTTTAGTTTTCAATAAAAAGTGTAAACCTTTTCTAGAGGAATTGTGGCGTTTAGCAGTTTTAAGTAAACACGAGGCGCACTAGGCTTCTGTAGGATGAAACATTTATTAGTGCCACGATAAATGCATAACCAACTCAATAAACATTCCATTTTCCTACAAAATGTCGGCCATGTTACTTGCCTGTGACTGTTTATGTGAATCAACCAGGTGAGAATGAGAAAGATGAAGGCAGAAAAAACACTGATGAGGATCCACACAGACTTTTCCCCATGGAAATCTGAAACCAGATAACAACAAGGGAGCCTAAATCTCATTGAATAAATTGGATGATTACATGATCTGTTTGTTACAGAAGTAGTTAACACTAAACAATTTTCATAGGCTTAATTCTAATACACATCTGTGAGGATATGATTAACTGACAACCAGACCACAAAAGTGGAAAAAAATGTCAGAACATGTTCTTAGCTAAAGATAAGCACATCAACTTCTAAATAATTGCCATGCATGTCATTTTGTTGAACCCACATTTAAGTGTAGAACACATGTCCAGGATATCACTGCTTGGTCTTAAGAATAATCTTGCTCCCATCGAGTTTTAGATATTGTCTTACGTGAATTAAACAGATTACATTTGTGATAATAATTATGTATGAAATCAAATGAAACAACTTTATTGATCCAAGAGGAAAATTACAAATTTAATTATTATTATTTTTTTTTTGTAATAAAAGACAACAAGAATAATTAATTAGAAGAATTTAGTGCTTAGTTCCGGAGGGTAATAGCTGCTGGCAGTAATGATCTCTGGTATCTTTTTGTATTGCACTGGAATTGACGAAGCCTCACATTAAAAACACACTCTGTTGTTTCTTCACTGTGTCCATCATCGTCCATTATTTTTAGGCAGCTTTTGCTGCATTCTCTTCTGAGTTATCCCAGCTCAGAACCAGCCTTCTTGATCTGTTTGTTCAGTCTCTATAAGTCTCTGGCTCTGATGCTGCTGCTGCCCCAGCAGATGGCTGCAAAGCTGATTGCACTTTCCACAAGAGACTTATAGAAGATATGCAACATCTTAGTGCAGACATTAAATGATCTTAGCTTTCTTAAGAAGTAGAGTCTGCTTTGTCCCTTCTTGTAGTTGTCTTCTGTGCTGCATTTCCAGCGTAGTCTGTTGTCCCAGCTGAACTCCAAGGTACTTATATTCCTTCATTACCTCCACCTCTTTTCCATGGATGTTGTAGACAGTGCTTTGTTGAGTCTTGTTCCTCCTGAAGTCAAAAATCATTGCCTACACCAAGGTGGAGGTCATGTATTCAGCAACGTTGGTTTTTCTTTTAGTAATATAACTCGGTTATATATTAATATTTATATTAAGTATATATTAAGTTAGGGACAGACTTTGAATAAATTTTCAGGAAATAATAAGGAATAATTGATTAGATTTTGGAGGTGAGTTGGATCACTGCCTGGATCCAGGAATTTTTTACTGAGGAGATATAGGGATAATTTTGCAATTAGAGCATCTAACTCAAAAATAATGCCCACGATAATGGGCAAAAAAGAAAAAAATTACAAATTGACTGAACACTTCTCTGTACTCGACTTCTTGTCTATTGCTTATACGTCCCACAACTGCAGAGTAATCAGAGTATTTCTGAAGATGAACGGACTCAGAGTTGTATTGGAAGTCTGAGCTGTACATTGTGAAGAGAAATGGTGAGAGTACAGTCCCTTGTGGTGCTCCAGGACTGCTGACCACCATATCAGACACACAACCTTTCAGTCTCAAACTGTTTGTTAGGTAGTCATAAATCCAGGTGATTGTGGAGGCCTTCACCTGGAATTTTTGAGCTTCTCACATAACAGAGCGGCTGAATTGTATTAAAGGCACTTGAGAAATCAGAGAACATGATCCTTAAAGTCCTGCCTGATTGGTCCAGATGAGAGTAGAGTCTGATCCCCCTTTAGCTTGAAGCCAGTAATCTTTTCTCATGGCACTGTTATGAATACATCTCAGCAAGAAATTGTTTCATCACACTTTGTAAAATATTAGACTAGCCCTTTAATAAATACACCTTATCTTATAAATGAGTAGATAATTGTTGTTGGATATCTTACAGTCAGGAATTTTCGTGTAGGAAGTGGAGCTCCATTCACTCCAAAAGCCATGATCGGGCTTACATCGCACCTGAACAAGATATGTACCACCTGACCGCAGGCTGAAAATGTTGAACACCTTCTGCTGGCCTGCAAGGTGCATCTGAAAGCAAAGATTATAAATGGATTACAAATGCGGATATTGAACAATATCCTAACTTTGATTTTTTGACATTTTAGATAGCTCATGTGACTTAATCAAAAGCATTGACTGTGAATGGGCAATGACTTACTTACCTCCCATTCATCTTCCCCCTCCAACTTAATACGGAGCTCATAGATGAGAGTGATCCAACCTGAGCGGGTGTCGGCTTTATGTGGTGGTTCCCATGACACTCGAAGGAAGGGCCAGCTTTTATCCTCCAATACAGCCACTGCTACCTTCTCGGGAGGGTTGGGCTTGACTGCAGAGAGAAAGAGAAAAAATATGAATGAGAGGGACATAATGGGGGTTGACTGAATAAACAGAAGACATCAAATGAGAATATTGGTAATAGAAACTGAGTGTCTATGCATCTTTTACTGTGCAACTGCAAAGCAATGGATACCCCAAGCAGATGAACACTGTCATTGCAAGAGTGACCTTTGAAAATGCTGATAATGTATGTGCATTGACAGGATAGAGATAGACAGAAATGTTTTGGCTTCAAGTTTTCCGTTTGGAGACACAATTTAAAATGTTGGGGTAAAACAGGGAAAAAAGATACTGCTTTAACCTGATATCAAATCAGTGTAGCGATTCAAGACAAAGGGAAAAGCAGCTCTTACAGATAAGCAGACTCAAGGCCAAAGTAGACGCTTCGAGCTTTTATTTTATGACTTTACAATTTCTTCTGGATAATTTGTAAGCCAAACCATATGATTTTGAATCAGTAACATGGATTCCTCTTTAAATATTTATATTTTATTATTCTCTCTCTGTTCTTTCGAGTACATAAAGTGATCAGGGGAGTAGCAATAGAACTTTAAAAGCATTAACCACAGGGTAGTGCAGTATGCCCCTAATGCACCCACATGACTGTGTAATTAAGTACTTTTTGTTTTTTTCCTAATCACAGGAAACAACATCTTCACAGGAAATGTCTGTCTAGAACATCATGCTAAATCATGAGGACAGTACAGGACACATTTTCCTCACCGATGTAGACTACATCTATATCAACAGGGTCAGAGAAGGTGCGGCCCAGAGCGTTGGTAGCCACCACAGTGATGTTGTAGTTGACCCAGATGGATGTGTCATTCTTATTAAAGAAACAGGAGTTCTCCCCGGCTGTGTGGTAGTCAGAACACTCATACACTGTCTCAGAACTGTAAGAGAGGCAGGAGAACAGCATGTTACTCTGTGTTTATATGCTTCCTTGTTACATTGAAAGAACAGTTTGTATTATTCATGCTGAAAAATGTTAAATTCTCCACATTTGTGCAGCACAAATTAAAAGATAAGAGGGCAATTTAAAGGTACATTAAGGCCACTTTTTTCAGAGCTACAGACAGGCATGTGGAAAAATAACAAAAAATATGTGGATCCATTAACGAGAACAAATTAGATAAGTGGGCAGTTTCTGTGATTAAAGGAAGTGTGCAATTTCTTTCTTTTTACTGTACTATTCAATGTTTTGCTCAAAAAAAAGAAACACACTTAGCAACCACCGCAAGTTTAAATCCCAATAGGCCTCGGAGCTTTAAAAACACAACCTGGGGTGAACAGAAAGGAAGTTGCCCTTGTTGCTGTAGCAGCATCTGGTTCTGATTGATCAGGGGATTTGCAGAGAGCAAGAAGGTGTTTGCACTATTCTCATCCAGCAGTGATTCTACTTGCTGTTAAAGCAGCTGACAGCTGCAGATCTATTAGAGATGTAGGGGAGAATTGAAAATGTCTCAGGGGACAGAGACTTGTGAAACATTATAAGTTAAATGACAACTGCTTTAAAGTGCATTTGTGTGCTCTGTACTATGGAGATGTGTCTGCAACTACATATTACAGTTTACAATCACATAGTACAATTAAATCTATAAAAAAAAAAGGAAGTTCTACAGATTATGTTGTTGCACTCAAAAATACATTATTACAAATGTAAATAAATGGAATAATAATAATAAAATAAATAAATAGAATAGTAAATAATAAAGATAAACAACTGAAAATCAAACTTTGTTTGCAAATTCAAAGGTTTTGTTTGCTAGAGAGTTAAATTTTGCTGACAGCATTTGCACTGAAAGATGTGAAAATAAATGTGTCTTACAAAAATAAATGTTAATTAAAAAAAACATGTTATAAAAATGAAGGTGATGAAAGTGTATAGTTATTATGTTATTTAAAATGTGGGAAGTTAAAAATGGATCTGAGATGAGAAAAGTTGCCATAAACAACTAAGTTATTTGACAAATTTAAAGCCAAGATAAAAAACAAACAAAAAAAAAACAGAGCCATCAATCCATTTGCTATAATCTTTTATAGGAAGTTGGGATCAAACCACCAACTTTCCAAGTTCCTCCTGAGCTACAGACAACCCAAAACTGGAGAGATACTGATGGTTACTTAATAGAGGTGTGTCTTGCATTTTTAAAAGATTGAACTCTGAAGCAAATAAGTAAATATTAAGTTCTATCAATGACAACATACAACAGAATATTTAGTATTCTGAAACAAGTATATATATGCATAATTTGAAATGTAAACAATATTACAAACATCTTAATTAGAAAAAACGTTGTATACATTAATTAGTATTAATAGATGGCATTAAATCGTTATGCGTGAACTGTGATGTTGGCATTCTGCAGGCGTCGATCCTGGGACTAATCCTATTCTTAGATGGGAGGGATTCCCACTGTCAGTAAGAGAAAACTAAGTACAACTCACTCATAGTCAACCTGAAAAACTAATGTGAGCCCAAGTCTCACCTCAACTGTACTCACTTTTATTAATGTAGGAAGGATGATACATGGGTTGATAAATGTGATATGGATCTGATTAAGCATGTGCTTGTATGTACATGTGTGTGTATATATGGCTATATTTATCTGTATACATTTTGGTGTGGATGAGTGTATAAATAGGTGTATAGGAAATCTGTGTTTGGTGGAGTGGGCCAAAATCCCTCCTGCAGTGTGTGAAAACCTGGTGAAGAACTACAGGAAACATTTGACCTGTGTAATTTCAAACAAAGGCTACTGTACCAAATATTAACATTGATTTTCTCAGGTGTTCAAATACTTATTTGCAGCTGTATCATACAAATAAATTATTAAAAAATCATACATTGTGATTTCAGGATTTTTTTTTTTTTATTATGTCTCTCACAGTGGACATGAGCAACAGCTTTTAGTGATAGTAAAGGTGCGCTGTGTATATTTTCATTGTATATGTGTTTAAAAAAATAAAAACAACAATCAATAAAATAAACAACAATATCAAAATATAAAAAAATATTATTACATAGTAAAAGAACAAGGCTCTGAAACGGCCTAGACATACCTTATAATACATGTATAAGCCCAAGCACATACACATGTATCCAATCACATCTACATAGCAAATATTTCCGTTTTCTTTAACACCTTTTGGAGATGGAAATTGGCCTTGGGCTAAAATCCAGCATATTTACAATCATATTTTATGAAATATTTATTAACTTGCATTGTCCCATTCAAATAAATATATTGAAGTAAATTGAAATTTTAACAGAATAATGCAGGTTAAAATAGGGTAATGTCGCCATTAGCTATCAAACTGTAACATTTAATAACAATGACATCATGGCAACACTGACAACCTTGTCAAACCTGGCTAAGTAGGCATCACAATCTTCTGACTGATCTCATGGACATTAATGAGTCAGTACCTGACAAATTACATTTGTCTCAGCTTATCAGTCTTGCTCACTTTTAAAATCCATGGTCACAGTGCCACATAACCCTTTACAATCTTTATCCTCTTACATGTGTCTACTGCCCTCAGCGTGAACCACTACCAAGGCTACAATGCAACTGTGCAACCTTGAGTAAGTGGAGGCATCCTGTTATGACAATAACTTTGGAGCTATGCTCCATTCTTCTTTCACCAGGATGTTCATGAACATGACAGAGTGGCATGCAAATGTTTGGGCACCCCAAACAATCTCAGTTATCTTTTTCAGAGTTTTCTGACCTGAATTGGTTAAATAAGACAACAGTTTGTTCACAGCTGATTTGGCCAGGTGATACAAATTTTTAAATACTCTGACACCTCAAAAACACAGCCTGATTAGAGGAACACAGTTCTTCTAATCAGCGGCCCATCTATCTAACAATTAAGATAACTGATGCAGAAAAATTTCTGCTGATCTACATTTCCGTAGATCAGAAATAAGCTGTCCATACCCTTAGCTTTATCTCCTCTATCTTCACAAAATTAAATAGGTTCCTCAAACTTTGATGCTCAGGGAAACCATACATTACTGAAAATCTTTCTGTGTCTGGGTTTTATTTTATGTACGAGTAAGATAATTTAAAGATACACAATTAAACTAAAAGAAAACTTAGCAAGGGCATCCTCCACCAAGGCCTGGGCCTTATTAATGCAATTTTCAAAGTGATGTGGGTCACTTTAATGGATTCTTTATTTGAACATCTCCATTTCTTCATCATGATTTGTGAAATCTGTTGAGGTATGTTTTGGATGACTAGATATGTGGACCTATTATACAAGATATATGAATGATCACACTCTGCCACCTTGATTCTTGCCTTTGCAAAAAAATAAAAACAAAAAAAAGAACAAAAACAGACTAAAGTGATGCCTTACTGCCTGAAACTAAAAAGCTACTCACTTTTCTCTGCGATAGTACAGAGCATAGGTGGCAGGCAGTCCCCCATCAGAGCCTGGTTCCCACCAACAGGTGAATGTCTCTTTTTCGGGAGAACGACATCTGGTCAATGTTGGCTTTCCCGGAAGGTTGTAGCCTACAAACAGACAGCACATAAAACAGGAAATGCACACTTATTAAAAATCAAACACTAGACTAGGTGCTGGTGTGTGTGGTGTCTGCTCAGCAGTAGGGGGGTATATGGTGCTGTGGATCAGGGAGGAGGGAAAGGTGAAGCTGATTGACAAACCTTTTTCACAGATGAACATCAGAAATTTTCAGGAGAATGTCACTCCTCTGCTTTTTGTCTTCTTTCTCAGGTATATTTATTTTCTGAATGGAGATTAATCCATGGGGCATAACATGGGAGTATGCAAAAAGTACTGATGGATCCTTGGATACTGGTGCAGGTTGTAAAATTTACTTTAAAGAGGCCTCATGTACCAGTGAAAGTATATATTGCTAATTGTCTGTAACATCAAGAGAGTGCATGTGCATGTCTTAACTGTGTCTTGAGAAAAGTTTCCAAGTCTTTTTTGTTTTAGCTAAAGATAGCTTTATGAGCCATCATATCACACACACACACACACACGCACACAAACATATATATATTTTTTTTTCTTGTAAGTTAATACACACTGACAAATGTTTTAAAATAGCTAATAAAGAAGCTAAATCTGTTTCACGTGTAAACTGCAGATAAACACTTACTTGTTCCCTCTGCATTCAGCATCAAAAATACCAGCAACCACAGCAGAATAACTTTCTTCATCATGGCACCACAAAGCCTTGGCTATGGGATGGAGCAGAAAACAACAACAGGTGAGAGCTGTGGGATCTGTACACTTGTCAGATTACTTGACCTGTAATGTTTGACTCAAATCTTGTACAGAGTCTAAAATGAAAAAATGAAAAGAAAAACACCCCCAAAAAACCTGCCCTTTCTTGTTGAGGCATGTCCTGTCTGAAATAAAGGCATGATGTGAATGCTAATATGAACTCAAAGTAAGGCATGATTAGGGAGAAACAACAAGAAGATATTCCCTCCACAGGTGAATGGTTATTAGTAGAGAAGAAAAAGAAATAAAATAATAAATACTGTACTTCAGAGGTAAAGAGTAATCGTACAAAGAAAATATTTACAGAGTATAAATCCACCCCCCGCTTTGTGGTCATTCAGCTCAACTTACAGAGTGCGCACACTCTTAACAGCCATAAAAGGACAATCTTACCATGATCATATATCGCAGAAATAAATAAAATGAACTCACTAAGGATAAAAAAAAACAAAAAAACATCCTCTCAGTTTCTGACTACCTCCACCAGCTGGCACATGCAGAGTAACTGATTGCATAACCCGAATTAAAGCTTCAGAATAGAGACACGCAGCAGCTGCAGCAGCAGCAGATGGCTGGCTCTGCCTCTCTTACAACCGCTTAGACTCCCCTCCACATGATTTGTAAATCTACATTTGCCTATCTAATCGCAGATGTATTAGCAACTACACTGCATTACCCTTCATCTCTAAACTGATGCTGGAGGTAGAGAGAATAGGGAGCAGGAGAGATAATATGCAGGTTAAGTAGATGAGTGGAGGCTAGCTGAAAATACTTGGGTCACATGCTCACTCACATGTTGTCTCCCATTCCTATGATGATTGCTGAATGACTTCCTGCTGTCTATGTAGCACTTGACATGCCAAATAAAGACACTGATCTTTGACCTAATGTACATTAAGGTAAAACAATGATGCTTAGGTACGAACAGGCTTATGTTCTTTAATCAGATCCAATTAAATCAAGATAAATGCAAACAATCTTTATCTATGACTCATCAAAAGCACTTGGCTCTCAAATGTGTTCATTTCTTGACACAGAGATGCAAAGTGTGGCTGTCAATGTACAGGATTTTTTATGACATTCCTGCCAATTTGCACATGATTTGCATGGAAATAAATGTAAAATTATTTACTGGAGCAGACATAAAGACTGGAGTATTAGATTTGACTTTACAAATATAATTTTAAATCACAGACTGTTTTTGACTATAGTTTTTACCTAAGCCAGAAATATTGTTTCCTTTAAAAACGTATGGCTTCAGTAAAAAAAAATCTCTTATTTGTGTCCAAAACATTTTTGCTTCTTTGGACTTAGATTTTATCTATTGTTCACGTCATTAAAGTTCCCAAAAGCCTAATTTCTCTGCATGCTTTATATAGTATTATATCATGCACAGTATATGCAATGTCTTAATCTGGGAGTGTCTGTGGCTTACAACATTTGTACACTTCAACATAAAGTACATTTACAAATTGTTTGTTTAAGGGTGTGTACATGCAACCATCTTTAGAACAATTAAGGTGGCAAACGTTTTTATATGATTTATCTTTTTAACATTACAAAAAGTACATTTTACAGGGTTTTATAGACTTTTATTTACCCATAAACCTGACTTCTAAGGTATTATATTATATTATAAGGAATTTTAAGATATTGTTGACAGATATGGAAATATTGTTAGGTAGCATTAGTAAAGTTGAAATGATTACTTCAGCCAAAGAAGGAATAAAAAAGACAACTATTTGATAATCTTTGAGAATTTATAGAGAAATCAAAAATTTATCAATTAAATAGAAAATACGTCCAGATGATCCCATAATGACAATAATTGTTTTCAGATACAAAATGAGGACCAGTTTCATCATTGCACATCTACTGCTATAATATGCAACTGTATAAAGTCACAAGGTGTAACTGGGTACTCAGATTTTTAAGGTTACTTGCCCTATTAGTCTTCTGAATGGTTAATGTTTAACAATGGTTAATTTGGCATCCGACTTGCATCCAGTCTCCTCTCTGAGCTTCTCTCTGAAAAAAGTCAGTCCAACTTATTTTCTTTCTTTCTTTCTTTCTTTCTTTCTTTCTTTCTTTCTTTCTTTCTTTCTTTCTTTCTTTCTTTCTTTC
>JBAMHW010000021.1:10133621-10148265 GCA_037177495.1 Rhadinocentrus ornatus | reverse complement strand
TATAAAATAATTATTGTGTTTGCTGTGCCCTGACACAGTTATTGAATAGTGATCTAATCATGTCTACACTTTGCTTTACAGACCCTCAATCCTAAATGGAATGAAGAATTTTACTTCAGGGTAAGTTTAGATTTTAAAGCTCTTCCACTTTAATTTAGTGTCACCTTTACAGCTGTCTGTTGTACCTGTTAACGCGTAGTAGTTTAACTCAGAGATTCACCCACTCTTCACAAGTCACTCACCAGACACATAATACACTAATCAAAAAGTTGATGAACTGACCACTTTTTAGCCACAGTAGTTGTCACTTGCTGTGAATAAAAGGTAGATAATGTAAATTAAAAGGAAACCTACGCTTTGTAATTGTATATCAGCTTAGGATATCAGCCACATACGCACTGGATGACGTCAGTAACATGTCCCCCTGTTATTTTCTTGCCAACACAGGTGTGTCCGCAGAACCACAGGCTACTCTTTGAGGTGTTTGATGAAAACAGATTGGTAAGATTCAGACTTCAAATTTAACATTAAATCCTATTTAATGTGAAAATTTTATGCTTTCCAGTTGTGCGTTCATCTCAGTTATGCTCATAAGGAACATGCCACAAAATAAAATAGCTGTATTCTCTTTAAATAATTCTGCATTAATTTTACCTCAAAATTAAAAAGCTGGATTTAATTCTTATAAAAACATGTTATTTCACAATTTTAGCTTTATCCGATTTCTACACTGTATAATTAACAACTTGTTTGTCTACTAGTTAGCTGTAAGAAAGTAGCCCACTTCTCAGATTTCCATCTCAGACGAGAACACTGGTTTTCTTGACTTGTGAAATGAAACTTTTTATAGGCCCGTGGTTGCCATGACAGCTAAATTAGATGTCGAGTGTTGCAGCAAGAAGAAACCCTTGATAATAAATCCATTAATTCACACCACTTTGTAAACTTCACCTTGGTGAAAAGTCTCCGGAGCAGATAGAGGTGAATGAAGTGGCTGTTGTCGTCATGAAGATGTTCTGTGGAATAAACAAAACACTTGCCTGGAAGTTTATTATCTTTTCAGAAACATGGTGTTTTATCTCTTGAAACAAATTACCATGAATCTTCAGATGTGTTTTGAAAAGAAACAATTTAGGTATTTTTGGCTAAAACTGCCTACAGTCTGGGCCTCACAGGCTCAGGGCTACCGTCATGCATGTTGTCCTTTTTTTCTTCTTTTTTTTAAAAAAAGGACTGTAGTCTGTCTGATTAGTTAAATCACTCACTTCTGTGCTCTCTCATGTGCTTTATTTTGCTGGTAAAATCAGAAAACATATTGGTGCATGTTCCAGATGCTCCAGCAGAGGGAAATTGTTGGCACTCAGCCTCTTAAGAAAAGGGTAGCTCTAATTTTCCCCTCACAACAGTGGGAGCTCTGTTGCTGTATAGAAAAGGATGACACGAGAGCACAGCTCAGACAGCCTGAAGCACAGTCCTCTCCTTATATGTCTGAGAAGGTGCTTCTCATGTATCTCTAGGTGCGTGCCAAGGCTCCTCCGTCACTGGTCAGTATTTCTTTAAAGGGGCTGCTTGTTCCCTTTTATACACAGATTTATGGTTTATTTGTCAGAAAAAATCTACAGTACAGCATGGTGTCTAGGGCATGCTATGTCATTTTGCAAACTAGGCTTGCTGCCATTGCACCACACATTGGCATTTTTTTTTCATACAAACCCATCTCCATAACATTTTGCACAAACATTTGTGGACTTGTGTGTCATTGGCTGAGCTAGTGTTTTTTATATTCTTTTCTACTCCAATCTCCTCCTTTGATTTGATTTGTATTCTTTTTTCCAGTCTGATAAAATCGGTAGCTGCTAAAAGCCAGTGATGGTATAAGAGAATGTGAACCACTGTGGACTAAACCATAGGTCAAAACCAGCCATAGAAGTTAAACAGAGCAGCCACCTTTTAACCATGTAGCTCCGAAATGTCAAGTTTTGACTGGGGCTTTTTCAGTTTTGTGCATGGAGGCAGACTCCTCCACTAACTCTGGCTTCAGGCATAGTAAACCCCTCTTCTTCACATGCTGATACACTGATGAATCACATTGCTGTGGAGCAGTACAAAGCATTCTCTATGACTGTACATTATCCTGCTTATTAAAATTTCTGTAGCTGTTGTAACTTGCGCTTGGACCAAAAAGGCAGTGACAATTGTTTGTTATGGATCAGTTGAGTTCCTTATTTCATTTAGCATTGCAGAAAAGAATCACAGCTGAATTGTATCGTTGGCGGTGCCTGTAAAACCACCAGCCACTTAAGTGTTTAGCTGCTTATTGCAGACAGTGTGTCTATTCTGTTTCAAATATCTATCCCCAGAGAGGACTAAGCTGTTCCCCTTATCAAAGCTACAATCTGTCAGATAGTTTGTTCTTTCCTCTGCCAGAACCTTTTTTTTATTTTTTATATCTATTTTTAGTAGTAGCTCGCCATTACATCTTTCTCAGGTTCCAAGCTAAAAGAAGTTATAAGCCACAATTTGTCCACATTATTTAATGTTGCATTTTCATATGTTTGGCTCTAAATAACATTTAGTCGGTCAGTTTACAAAAAAATATTCTCTGTTGTGACCAGTGTAGCTACTTGAAAAAAGGTCTGATCGTTTGTTTATGGGTGTGTTTGTCTATCTCCATTTCTTTTTTCTTTCTTTATTTTTTAAATTTCCCTCTCTAGGGAACAAGAGCTGTGTGTTCAGACAAATGAGTAGAACTAGAAAGGGCTGGTGTTATCAGCTTCATAAACAGACAACAGAGTTCATACATAGTAAAAGAAAATGTAAAGTATTTGATCTTAAGTAATGAAGAATTCTGTTTTAGATATGTTTAGTAGTACTTTCAGTAGGAACTTTAATAGATCTGGAGAATGGAGGAAAGCGTGGACAAGGGTAAACAGGGTGTAGTTGGGTAGGGGGGCATTTGGCACTTGAGGGCAACTTGGGGTTGTAAGAAGAGGTGGTGGGGCCATTTGCAGTCACATGACTAACAGGCAACCCACCATCACCTCGGTAACCAGGAGCCCCGACGGCTCTTATCCAATCATGTCAGGAATGCTGGCTGTCACTCGACTAAGGCTATTTCTGCTGTCTGTTGCTAGTGCTTGGTATTGCTAAGAGTTTGCTATACAGGGATCCTCCTTCCTTATTTTTGTGTTCCCCCTTGCCCTTCCGCTTTCTTTTTTCTTTTTCTCGCTGCCTCTCCTTTGGATACGTAGTGTTAAGTTGTTAGCTGTTGGCAGGGACCAATATGTTTTTGTGGTGTGACTTTTTTTCCCTCTACAGTTTACTGTAAGAGGGAAAGTTGTGGAAGAGTCTTGAAGTAGGTTGGAACAGAAGAGGGGGGTGGAGGAAAAAAAGGGGAACAGTCATCTAACCAGCCAAAGAAGAAGTGGGCGACGCGAGGAGAGGAGAACCAGAAGCAAGTCAGGGGGAAAGTAAGCAGGAACAAAAGCTGTAGTACAAGAGGTGAAAAATGGCACAACGTCTGCATTTGTACTTTAGGTCTGGCCGAAGTAACACAGCTCCAGAGACACTGGAAGGAGACTTAGAGGAGCAGCAGGAAGATGGAGAGGTGGCCGGAGCACTCTGCATTCACCCACCTACATTGTCGAGGCCTCAAGAATCAGCTGCACAACATCTCCCATCAGTCGGATATGGTTTGCGCTCAGAGTCTTTGCTAAAACGCAGCTCCTCCATGTTCATACCCCAGCTCGCCGCCTATACTGAACCACGTCCCACAAGGAGCTCATCCATGCATATCTCCCTCCAGCGCTCAAATGGATCAAGTAATAGAGATTTTGGTGACCATGCTGATGATGTCCCACCACCCTGTTATTCACCTCCAGGACCTGCGCCTGCATATACTGACGTACAAATTCCTGCAGACTTTCCACAACAGCCACCGCCTCCATATTACAACCCAGATTCTTTAAACACTCAAACTGTCCTTATGGGGCCAAATCTCCCCAAACGCAGAGTCTTCAGCATTGGTTCCAGTGGCCATACTGCATTCAGCCGAGACCAAGCTGGTGTCAGTGTTGGTGCCATTTGTATCCAAAGGAATTCTACTGATGGCTCTGATGTCCAACATGTCAGGATTCTTCCCTTTGGTGGTGCTGGCTGGTCTGTCCAGCAGCAGAGCCTGGATCAGGGTGTTGGTGTTAATGGTGCAGCACAGAGGCTAGTCTTTCAGCTCCAACAAAACCAGAACCAGGATCAGAGCCAGAACCGACATCAGACTGTCGCATCCCAGGAGGAATGCATAAACCTTGGCCGTGGCAGCTCAAGAAGTTTCCGTTTGGTGCGTTATCCCAGAATTCGACCGCAGAGAAACTCATCTCATCAGATGCTATTGCAGGAGAATAAACATCAGAAAAATGGTGCCGACTTCCAGAGTAAAGAAGATAATCAAATAGATGTAGAGACAGAAGCAAAAAACAGATCTGATGGCTGTACTTTTAAAATCGGCGGGGAAACCCCCAGAAGGCAGCCAGTTTTCAAGATATGTTTCACTCCGGGAGAAGGTGGAGATCAGGATGGGAGTCTTTGCTATGAATCAACGACAAATAATCCCAAGGTAAAGAAAGCATGGCGAGTTAAGTAGACTGTAATGTGATTATAAAACGTTTGCAGTGGGGGGAAGACGAATACTTTTTTTTTTCATGACTGCTGTTTGGATAGACATTGTGCAAATAGTGCATAAATCTGGTTTATTACACACTTGCCATATGATATTTATCTGTTTATATAAGATTTTCAGTTCTGATTTCTAAATTTTGCTGCCTATTTTTTCAGTGGACAAATGCAGAAAGAAGTTGGTAACATTTTGTGGATTGAAGAGCACAGACAGTGGCTGAGCTAAATTACACTCATACTGGCTTTCTTTCACTTCGCAACCACAGGCATTTGAAATTTTACACACATCAGCTCATTCAGCTCAGAAAGGAAAAGAGGCTCAAGCGTCTGAATGAAAGAATAATTTGTCCCCCTGCACTTGTTGTCTTCTGTTACACAGAAATGTGACACTAAAGGTTTGATAATACCTCCAACTGCTGCCAGTGCTCTTTAAGAGTTGGCTGTTTCTATCTTTAGTCTGTTTCAAGCGGGGTTGTTGATTTTGAGAGCAGGCGAGCAGCCTGTCTTCTCTGGCTTTACGCTGGTATGGATCTGTATCCTTGCAGCTGCTCTTTGAGTGATTAAGAACTAAGATGTCATTACAGCCCCATGCAATGATCAAGACATTTAACAAGTTAATAAACAGTTTATACCATAACTCCAGTTCAAATAAGGCTAAACTAAAATATAATAAATCCAAGATGGAAATTACCAAAATGTAACAGTAGCACAGAAATGTCCACATCCATCCTCCAATGAAGCTTTTTTTTTGTACGCATAGGTTGTGCTGTCATGTTGCAAAGAAAACTCGCTTGTGAAGCTGCTGCTGTTCGTTCACACTAAATAAATGGAGGCAGTGTGTGGTTTCAATTAGCATATCGCTGTTGCAGAATCTGTCAGTGTTCAGCGTAATGTGCTCTACCATGCTGACTTTCCCTAAAACACTTGTTGGTTGTGCCATGAGACTACCTCTGTTGCTGGCTCAGATGCCAAACTTTACTTTAGGGGTGTAATTCTTGAACAGGCTGTATAAAAGGGGCTCTAATCAGTGTTTGGACCCACCCACCAAAGTGAAGCTCTTGATGCCCTTCTGCTGACTATCACCCATGCTTGCCGCGACTTGGTACATCAACTACCAAGGCCAGTGTCCTCCCGTGCAATAAAAAAAAAAGAAAATGTAAAAGTCATATGGTAAAATTATTTCTACATTTAGTTTTAAAAATTTATTAACATAAGACAAATAAAATATATCCTAGACGTTTTGCATGATTTGCAGTCTGAGACCCATTTAGTCCTGTGGCTTTCCAACTCTGTTTCATATAAATGCATCTATATTCCTTACATGTATATTTTAAACTTTGTCCATACATGCATTTTACACAGCTCTACCTTTCGCTGATACTATATAAAAAGAATTAATGAGTGATTGCAGGATATCCTGTTTCTCGTGTAACAAGGAAATCCTCATTTAGACCATAATAACAGGTCTTCCCCAGCTGGAAGCCTGGACTTGGAGTGTCCCTTTTTTAAGCACTGGCATGCGATAACAAGGGCATGCATTTGTTTGTGTGCATTCCTGCGTGTATGTGTGTGTGTGCCAGACTGACTAGCTACAGACAGCTACTCCACAGAGCCATGGCCTTGTTACAGACTCCCCTGATGTCCCTTAGTTGCCATTCATAAAGCGTTCCTGCAAGCCTCTGGGACTGCTATATTTACCTGAGGCAGGATTCTGAGTGGATGGATTGGGAACCTTCTTTTTATTTTGATCCAGTGGCATGTAAGAGGAATTATAAACACTATTGTTGTGGAGGCCTTTTCTCTGTCTGTTCTGATCTCTCTGAGTTGCATGCCATTGTAATTCAGCTGTGTCAGCATGGAGACTGTTGAGTAGGTGAGACAGCCTTTTGACACCTCAGTGCCAGCCTGGACTTGTTCCAGGTTGCCCTGTATCGTAAATTCTTTGACCACCTCTTCCTACAGCTCGGGTAGTTTTGCTCAGCTGCAGTTAATGTGATTGACTAGAATTGTGCTTTTTCCCGGAATGCTGATACTTTGTTTTATGAGTGTAGGTCCAGTAATGTGCATTGAATTGGTCTAAGTAACTATTTAATGATGGTATTGTGTACTGATATGTAAAACAATGTGTATAAGAAGCTGGTATTTTTTTAATCTGCTAAACTTTTTTTTTTTTTTTTTTTGAAGGCCACAGCATACAATTCTTTATCTGGCTGAAGCATGTTTTTTTTTTTTCTTTCTTTTTTCCTTCATTATTCCTTCTTCTCTTGGTGGTTCAAAGCAAGCTCCCTTTCTGGAGGCAGCTGCAGACTCAGATGTGACCCTTTAATGACTCTGTAATTTTATCCCTCTCCATAAACATGACCACAGCTTCAAATGCCTGTTATGGTTAAAGATGTGGAAAAACAGCCATGTCTCCACAGACATTATGACACTGCCACTGTTAAAATCTTTTTCATATGTTAGAAGCAATTATTGTGTACATAGTAGTGTGGTGTTGGATGGTGTTTTCCAGGTCTGGATGGCAGACTGGTAGTGACTCATCAGTTCTGGAAAACTGGGCTGATGGATTTCGCAATATAGAAGGTGGAAGGATCTGTTCTAAAGCTTTTACAAATTCAGATTTGGATTACTGGATGACACACATGAAAGAGCACAACAGGATACTGTGAACTAAATCTTTGGTCCAGGTTGCTTTTGTGGCTTTCTCTCACTTCAAGTTTATAACTGACTACCTCTAATGACTTGATAGTTATGCTAGCAGTAAATTAATGTTCCAGTTGGGTTGGGTAATGAAAGTGGATACTGCTGTAATTTTAGACAATTTTCCTAGAAGAAATAATTTACCGGGTGTGCCTGTGTTTCACCATGTGTAAGCAGATGTGTGTACATGCTTTTATATCCCAGTGTTTTTATGTGGTTTATTTGTAACCTCTTTACCATTGAATTATAGGGCTGGTAATTGTTATGGGAGCCCAGTTGGCTCACATCCCACCACTGCCTTCACTTTTTCTTTCTGATCATCATAGAAAAACGGCTGTTGCTTTATATTTTGACCTCAAATCAAAGTGAAACTATCCGATTATTGTCTGTACTCAATAACATTTTCTTCTATTTGCACTTTACTTGGGTCAACTATTTTTGACAGTAGGTTCATATAGGTTTAAAGAACTGACCAGTGGTTTTCAACCTTTTAAAGGATGTTTTTAAAGCTTTTCTTCACTGACTCAAAGTTAGAAAGTGACCACAAAGATTGTTAAATTTCACTGTCATATAAAGTTGATAGACAGGGAAATAATTTCCACAACTTGATGCTTTTTATGACTTAAGTGGCATCAAAG
The DNA here is from genome assembly GCA_037177495.1 of Rhadinocentrus ornatus. Classification (NCBI taxonomy): domain Eukaryota; kingdom Metazoa; phylum Chordata; class Actinopteri; order Atheriniformes; family Melanotaeniidae; genus Rhadinocentrus; species Rhadinocentrus ornatus. Next base: position 10,140,256 of record JBAMHW010000021.1, on the reverse strand, counting down.
CAACTGTTACAGATGCACGTTAAACCTTGAAGACTAGATGATTACTCTTCAAAAAAGAAAAACAAGTTCACACTGCAGGAGAGTCATTCTGTTAATATCTGACAATTTTAATTTTACCTCTTTTCAAATCCACAGTTCCACAAAATCACGCTGTATGTCAAAGTTTATTATGTTGTTTCAACTCAGCTTCTCTGTCAAATCACTTTGAGCAAGCAGACATTGTTAGTTAATGCGTTTTGTCTTAATACGTTGTGTCCCACACACAGGCTGCTTCCAAGAATGGGCTTTTCCATCTCGGACAGGTAATCACTGCTCAATAATGGACGAATATGTGGGCCTCTTAAATCTGAAACACAAACCTTCCCTGGTTTTTCCCTTTTTGTCACATCTGTCATTCTCTCCCTTTGTTGGTTGACTTTGCTTCTTTTTGGTGGCAGTGGATGTTTCTCCTTTCTGGATTCACAGGTTTTTCACCTATGAAGTGACACCAAAGGGCCTGTCCATAAATAAAAACCCATAGAAAGCCTTTTGTCTGGACACCTGTGGAATTCTGTTCTAATTGGACCCTAACAGTTCGTGGCAAATACAGTACAATAGATGTATCAAAACATTGTTTAAAGAAAAGAAGTCTTAGATGCTGTTGCTGTTGCAGCCATCTGAGGATTCCATTCAGATTTTCACGTGTTCTTTAACAAGGCCAACAATTATTTCTGGATGGTGCTACTCATGAAATCACAATGATTTAGTCTTACTCTCCATTTGTGAATAAAAAAAAAACAACAACACAAAATGCTGCTGGATATTCTGGTGCACCAGGTAATTTAATTTCAACTTTGTGGTTTTCCCCCTCACCACCCCTGCTGGAATTTTCCGATTTCTGAGAACACACTCCAAAAAAAAGTTTTAAAGTTGAAATTTTTGTCTCAACCCCCAGACTAGAGATGATTTCCTGGGACAAGTCGATGTCCCTCTCAGCCATCTACCGGTGAGTTATTAACGTGTGTGTGTGTGTGTATAGGTACACAGACTATTTTGCCTTTAAGTAGTCAGCTGTTTCTTATCGTTTTGTTTTGTTGTGCCTTATTAACCTACATGAAGGTCAGGCAGAGCTTATGTTTATGTGCACACCTGCCTTGTGTGTGAGAAAGTGCTTTGTTGTGGTCTTACATCACTCTTCTTATTAGAAATGGAAAACGGGCTGTCTAGCATGTAAACACAACAAGTTTCCTAAGGGCAGGCTACCATCAGAACCAACGGAAAAAAACACTATACAGATACACACACTCACGTGCACTTGGAGAGTGTGAACTGCTGGGAAACTGCTTTGGAAAACAACAACGTGCAGACTCTGGTGTGCACTGCTCAAGTCTTTAAGCTTTGATTTAAATGACAGAACCTGAGATGCAAACACAGAATTGTGAAGCACTTCTCAGCAACTGAGAAGTCTGCTGTTGGCTTGGTTGTTGCTCTCTGAACTTTTGTCTAAGTTGTCAACCTTAAAAACCCATTAATAAAAGTTGTTGGGGTTAATTATTAATGTCCTATTTGGTTCCCAAAGGAACAGATAAAAGCTTACTCATGTAAGATGAAGCCTGCAGTCAAGAAAGAGAATATTTGGCTCTGCAGCTTATGTTGAATATTGTATTTTAGCAATTAAACAAAGTGGCTGAGTTTGGATAAACTGCCACAGTGCTCGGGTAAATGAATACAGAAGTGTGTTTCGATTCAGTTCATCCATTTTTTCTAAATGACTACATGTTGTGGGAATTTTTGTCTTATTCATAGTTACCGGACATTACTTTAGTCATCACCTTTCCCTCTATAGTAGCATCTTATAATTTAGTGTGGTACCTTTCATGAATCAGGGCAGCCATGCTGAGTCATCTGAAATGATGAGTCAGCAGAAAGCCACATTTGCTTTGTGGAACTTTAAGCTTCTCTTTACAAACTCGTTTTTACACACAGTTCAGCGTGAAATTTTGAACTCATCAAACAGACGTACTTTAAAAGAAGCCTGCATACAGTTTTAACTTTAGTGCTTTGAAACTTTTGATACATTATATGTAAATTGTAGATGCCTAACATGTTAAAGATTATTTTTATTCTAGGACCTTCATCAGTCCCCCGATCAGTACAACTTTCAGTAAAGTTTTTACTGTTCAGGATTGGCTTCTGATATGAAAACCAGCAGACTGAGTTGTTGGTATCTGACAATAGTATGTGGTGAGCAGCCAGTGTGGACTGGTTTGGCTCAGAGAGCAGTGCAAGATTGCTGTGTATTACAAAGGACCTCTCTGCTGTTCAATATGTAACAGGACAGCCTCAACGTTGCATAACAATCCTGAGACGAGTTTGCAGCAGGCTGTTGCCATGCTTCAAACTCGTGACTGTGATATTTTGTTGGTGCCTGACATGTTTTTGTTTGTGTGTTCAATCAAATGTTGACGACAACTGTCTCCTTAAACTGCAGACAGAGGACCCTACTATGGAGCGTCCATACACATTTAAAGACTTCCTGTTGCGCCCAAGAAGGTTAGTTGTTGCTCTATGGGTGACAAATCTTGTTTTTCCTTATATGAATTTACATATGTACAAAACACTGACATAATAATAAACTTAAATAAAGGTTTGAGGTTTTATATCAGCAGTAGCTGAAGGCTTATGTGACTGGAAGTCAAATATTAAGGGTGAAATACTGTGGCTAATGGGCTGTTTTGGAAACTCCTCTACACTGCATTTCAAGCAGATGTTATCCTTCTAGTCACAAATCCAGGGTGAAGGGTTACTTGCGCCTCAAGATGGCTTATTTGCCCAAACAAGGAGGACATGAAGAGGGGGCTGCAGAGATGAGGGAGGAAGCTGAGGTAAGTTCAAAGACACTATTATTGTGGAGTTTGTTTAAACTGCTGACTTTGCATTACCTAAGGTATTCCTTCAACTGTGTTTCTTAATAAGAAAAAGCCAAACCAGATACTTGTTTTATTCTTTCCACTCAAAGACCGCCAACCTTGAAGCTGAAAGATGAAAGTAAATGCCTCATTTTGGGCCGACAGACATGTGAGAACTGTCTTAACTAGGAGAGAGTGGAGACAGGACAGGGCAGCACTTCTCTTTATTTTCTGTGAATTCAGGAACATCCTGCTGCCAAAGTCTGGTCAAAGTCTTTTCCAGGTCAAGGTCTGGAAAAACCATTTGCATTGTGGCCTTCTAAAAGCTCAAAAATATGAGCGTTGCATCTTTTATATTAAAATATGCTCCAATATGTCTGCATGTATAATACTTATATTGAGAAAGCGAAAAGCCTGGCAGATAAGGCAACATTTAGGAGCTAAATGCCACAATCCCACTTAATTAAACTTAGAATAACCCCCTCCTTCTTTTTTGGCAAAGCAAAAAAAAGTGTCTTTTATTCAAGCACCAAATTTATTCTTTTGCTTTTTTTCTTCCCCCTGCTAATTGCTCCCATAAAGAAATCATGAGTGACTTTTAGAGCATGGTCACAGATGTTTGACTCTGATGGTATCTCATCAGACACAAAACTGAAAACACAGCAATCAGAATATAGTTGGAACCAGCCACATCTTCTATGCATTTCCTCTTAAATGTGATCAATTGCTAATGTTTGTGGGTCTTTGAAGAATTTTATTTAGCTAGTCATATTAACTTGACTGGACTTTTTCTTTCAGGGTTGGGATGAGTCTGCAGATTCAGTGTCCCAGCGCCCCCAGCAGCTGCTGCCCCCTTTGCCCCCAGGCTGGGAAGAAAAAGTGGACAACCTGGGGCGCACCTACTATGTCAACCACAACAACCGCACTACACAGTGGAAACGGCCTTCCAACATGTACTTCTACCTATCCTTTTGCTTTTATGATAGTTACAGATTTTCAGTTTTGTTCACATTGCAGGCAAAAGTGCCCCATTTTTTTTCCTTCAAACATCTGACCCATATCTGGGTTATTTATTTTTTTTATGAGCGTCTAAAAAGCACAAATCTGACCCAGGCCACTTATGTGGAACTAAATCAGATACATAACCCATCTTTTTTTTAAGTGACCTCAGTCTGAACAGTCTTTTGCACATGTGAGTCACTTCAGGGCTGTGTACCGTTCACACTGAAGGGTGATGGAGGTTGTATTTAAATAATAATATAAAGGACCATCCAAAAAATCCTATTTCTGCAAAAAATGTGTTTGAGCATTAAAACCAGCAGTGTGAATGTAGTTTCAGTTCTTTTGTTATAAGAAGGGTTGCTATATCACCACTGCCTTGGTTTGGTGGTTTCTATTAACATCCCTTTTTATTTGTAAGGGATGTGATATCAGAGATCGAGAGTGACAATCAGCAGCGGCAAATCCATCAGGAAGCCCACCGTGTTTTTCGTGCACGGCGTCACATCAGTGAAGACTTGGAGAATGAGCACCTGGAACCCAGGGACATGGACAATGTGAGAGGAAAATAGTTGTACCTAGATTACACACACGCTAAACCACAGCTGTCCTAAATGATATGGTCAGCACAACACGATCGTTTCACTTTGTTTCTCTTGTAGTCGTGGGAGCTCATCACAGAAGAAGATCCCAACGAGAGCTTGGCCCAGTCTCTGCCTGGTCCCTCCTCCGTTCTGACACCACAACACCCGCCAACACCCGTCACTCAAGAGTTCTCTGAAGATTTAAATCTGAGGCTATCAATCACTCCAGACACCAACGGCGAAGTACCAGGGCCCAGCACTGCTCTGGTGAGACTTGAACACTGTAATTTTCTGTTGTTAAAACCTAAACCACTCCAGAAATTGCTTAGTGGTGGAAATGTTGGCAGGCAGGATTGATTTGATGGCTGGTACTTTTTGACTTTAGCTATAAAATTTGTACTTTCTCCCTGCTTACTTTAAACAGAGCCAATTGTCAAACAGACTCCGTTCCTCAAGTATGACAGATGGCGTCAGCGATCAAGCCCAGGCTCCTCCTCTTATGGTACATGCCTCTGAACTCTTGAGTTTCTTCCATCCTATTCACTTCTGTTTACCCTTATTTCCTCCCTTTCTTTGTTACCAAAGCAGGTAATTGTCTCATTTAACTCCTCTTTGTTGACATTCCTGGGAGTACCGCATGTTCAGTCACCTTTTTAGTCTCTTTCTTGCATGTCAAATTTCCACCTCTTCATACTAAACAGATGTGGCTTCCTTATAACTTCTCTCCTTAAATTTGACATATTTATATGCTTGCTGTACTTTTGTCTGTAGGGTAACTGTAATTTCTGCATTTGCATTGCATTCTTGTGACTCACCTTCCACTGTGTTTGGAGTTTGGTTGATGTTGGCTTTACAGTTGTGTTACCAGAGTGATCATTCCAGTAGGAATCCTTGATGGGAATTAAATATCAAGCACAGCTCCACAGACGTTTACGCTCCCCCAAAGTTCTGAGTCATAACATCAGTGGAGATTCAGCTCAACAAACTGTCACATGATCTTAATCAGATCGCACAACTGAGTCATTGCACTGAGCTTAGGCATTGCCATGCCAAGGAAAAGTGCTGATGTCAGTCTTTCTCTTTAATAATATTGTTTTTATGACTGGCCAAAAGTAGAACATAAAGATTTATTCAGGAAAAACAACTTCTAATCACTTTAAGTTAGCCACATGGACATTGCTGCAGTGGGTTATTGATTGATGTTTGGTACAGGTCAGCAGAGAAGTCTTAGATTAAATCAACTTTGCTGCCGGTGAATTCAGTTTTGTTGGACATTTTTATCAGTTTTTCTAAATGCTGTTTTTTTGTTTTTTTTTTCCCCTCATAAATAAAGATCAGTTGATAAAATTTCTTCAACAGATATTTCACATCCATTATCTGTGTTACTTGCAGGTCTTCAAAGTAACATATGTCCAAGAATAAAACAGCTGAGTTGTAATCATGTTTGTCTTACAATGATCTGGTAAAAGAGCGAGAAAACTCAAATCCACCAATGGATGAAACTATTCCTGTTGGCAATTAGTTTTACCCCCTTTTTTGTCTTAAGAAAATCAGAGTGAATTATTGGAAAATATATGTTGACCATAATGGTTAAATGTACAAGATTATTGTATTGTATGATTAATATTAATTTTAATATTTTTTAAAAAAAACAACAACAACCAACAATGTATTTATGAAAATATGCAGTATAGCTAAGTGGTATAGAGCAGGCAAACTTTCCATAAAGCTTGTTCCACAGCTTTTAAAGCCTACAAAAGAAATGGACAATCAGATTTAGAAGTGGTAAGGATTTCTTAGATTTTGAGCTTGATGAGCTGCCTCATGGCACAAAGTCGGATTTCAATTTAAGTTCTGTTCGTTGTGGTCTGAGTTGCCGCAGGCTTTTGGTGACATCCTGTGTTTTTTTTCTTGGATCCTTATGTTGCGATTTTAATAGTGGAGTACAAGGTGGCCTAAAAATATCAAAGGAGTCAAATGCAGATCTCAGGTAGTGTGTTTTTAATTAAACAGAACTACCATAAAAATGATTCCTTACTGGAGTCACAAAGACTGATGGGTCTGGTTACAGCTGTTACAATGCAACACTCAAGTCAAGTCAAGTCAAGTCAAGTTTATTTGTATAGCCCTATATCACAACAAAGTTGTCTCAGAGGACTTTACA
>JBAMHW010000021.1:10120575-10133521 GCA_037177495.1 Rhadinocentrus ornatus | reverse complement strand
GACGGACAGGCTGTAGATGTGACCAGGACTGAAGGATGAAGTCCTTGTGCTAAGATAAGGGGAATGAGGAGATGCACTCAAGGAGAGTCAAGGACGAGAATCACTTTTGCGCGCATATCTGTTAGATACAACTGTTTTTTTTTTACCTGTGGTCTGTGGCTTTAATATAGTTTTATACTTAGATGTAATTAAATTAGCTGGTGATTCAATGCACTCTTCAGAGAAACAAATAAATATCCTCCCTTCCAACAGGAAAATGCAAACCTAATGGCAGCTGTGATTCAGATTCTAATGATATGTCTTAATCATATTCCTAAAGGAGATTTATTTTTCATTTTCAGTCAAAAGTAACCAGCACTACAACATTTAACCCCCCCTTTTAAACCTGCTTCTTTGTTAACCCTTCACCCAATTACAGAAGCTTTTTCCCCTATGCTCATCAGTTGGACTCCTGTCTTTGAAGTTTGCAGCCACTGCACTTTCCCATCCTGGCCCATAATGAAAAGAATCTCCTCTCTTTTATGCCACTCCTCACCTCCTTTGAGAATGAATTCCCCTTCTTTGTTCATTCACATTTTCTTCACTCAAATTTCACTACTTCCCAAATACTTGCCTCCTCACTTCCACTGTGGCTTTGAAAACACCCCATACTGTGAAATAAAGACCATATTCCCCTGTTGTCTACCACCAGCAGAGTTCCCAGACCAGAAGAACAAGAGCTCAAACAGTCTCAGGTGGTGAGGAGCCTATGGTAATATCTCAGTTTATGTTCAGTGTAAACCCTATCAGTTTTATTTCTTACTATGTAGAACTGGCTGAATTAGTCACCTTACTAGTTTTGGGAAAACTAAACATGCTGTCTTTTACAGGAATTTTCCAGTATTTAGGTTTTGCTTTGCAAATTCCTCTTGACACATAATACATAAAAACAATACAGTATACCTTCTTTCAGCAATGGACAGAAGTTTTTTTTAATTTGCAGCATATGCATATCCTTTCTGGCACTGGATTGATTTATTCTGTAAAGTGATCAGGGCCACATTAAAAGCACTTCTTCCTTCTTTAGTTCCCTTATTTCTCAAATTTCAATAAGCTGAAGTGCTAGTTTAGAACGGCAGTAGTTTATGGTATATAGTGGTATCTGTGTTTGTACTGTTGTTGTCTGATTACAACCTTGTAAAAAGAATAAGTAATAAAGTGATCAGCCATTTTTAACAAACCATAAAGCTGAGTAAAAAATGTGTCCAGTTAAAGTTATGTGCCTTTTTATAGTCACACTCACGTTGTCATTAGGTTTTGTTGTGATCATTTAGTTGATAGTTTTGGTAATGTTAATGCTGCAAATGGTTAATGGTTCACAAAGAAAAGTAGCAATGACCTACTATTTTCCCCATGTGGTGTTTATTTTAGTACTAATCTGTGCTTCATTTTGTTTTGTGTGTTGATTGACTTCAAATGCAGTCACCTTCTTTCCCATTAGTTGTAAAGCTTTAGTCATTTGTTGTCCCTGAATTGTTAAATCAGACTGCTACAGTAGGAAAAGAAAAAGTAAATGATTAGAGAAGCAATGTATTTTCAATAAATTGGGGAGAACCCCCCCACTGATTTTTCATCTGGTCCCTTTAACATAATCTTAGAATATTGAAACATTTCCTCCACAAGGCTTTGAGCATGTTAGCTTTTACTGATTAGTTGTCTTTGCTTTCTCTCCACACTTGGCCAGTCTCCTTCGGCAGCTGCTTACACCTTGACCACCCCTGGCCTGCCCCCTGGATGGGAGGAGAGGAAGGATGCCAAGGGAAGAACTTATTACGTCAACCATAACAACCGCACCACTACTTGGACTAGGCCAATTGTGCAGGTACAGCAGGTCTGAGGGCTGGCTGTCCGGCTGGCTCTATGCATGGGAGTGGACGTTGCTTTGGTTCCTGTCGTGGCGTTGGCCTGTGTGTTGGACTTCTTGTCCCTCTGGTCCCTCCTGTGCTTCTCATCTGTGTAGCTATAGAAAGGACCGACAGAGATGTACCTCAAAGTCTCTCTTTCTGTCTTTCCTTCTGTCTTAGTTCCCTGCTGTGTACAGCTTAATTGTTTGTCTTCTCTTGTCTAGCATTTTCTTTTATATTAGGACAAGGTGCATCTCTGTATTGGTTTAATTTTCCTTAAGCCTGGAATAGATCTGTAACTACCACTCTGTTTTTCCCTGTTGTCTTCCCCTGTCTTACGGTCTAAAAACGCGGCAGCTCTACGTAGACTGAACTCTGTGAGGCCGAGCACACATCTGATGCTCACATCTCTCTTTGAAATCCACCTTTTTGTTTTTTTTTGATGACCATCACCATAATATTGTCTTTTTGTGCTCTGATTCTTATGTTTTTATTACTCAGAGAGGATACCATCATGTTATGTTTGTCTTTGGCACATTCTGCAGTCATAACCCATTTTATATGTGAAGAAACCCATTTTACCTGCTACTTGGTCAAGTAACAGTGATACTAACTTTATCCCTGTTTCTGTTTTCAAACATAATCTTTTTCATGAATAATTGTGTTTTTAAGAAACTAATAATACTGCTTTTAATGGGCCTAAATGGCCCTTGCTTTTGAGATTTTAGGGGCTTGTTTCCTGAGAGAAAAGCTGGCATCAAGACCACTCCAGTGCACACAAGCATCTTTGACAGAAAGGATCATAAGACAAACTTAATTTTTGCAAATACATCAATTATCCCTAATATCAGAAGTGCTGTTTTCACCGACAGCTGACTGAAGATGGAGCCAGCACCTCAGCAGCAGCATCAGGAGGAGCCTCAGCCCCCGCGTCCACCCCTTCCTCCTCTTCCAATGCCTCCAACAACCACCTCCATGAGCCCCAAGTCCGACGACCTCGTAGTCTCAGCTCCCCTACTGTCACCCTTTCCACCCCTTTGGAGGTGAGAATTAGACACCTTGAACCATCCTATTCTCATCCCCTTACCTGTGTCCATTTTTACCACCTCAGAACTACCCTTTTCTGTCCCTTTTCTCCAGCAATCCACATTCTCATCCTTCCAATACATCCAAGATGACCAAATTAAGATCTTAGCATTGGTCTTCTTTTTCATTCCTTTGAATAAATTTATGTTTTGAGTCAGTCATTGCGCTTATCCTTAAATAAATCAGTCTTAATGCTGCTTTTCTCTCTTCCTGTCCTCGCCAGCTGTACCGAAGCGTAAATCTCACCATTTAACTGATCTTCTCTTCCCATCTTCTATCTTCTCTCTGTTGTTGATAATCTTCTTTCTTCATACTCCTCTCTTCTTATGTTTAATATTAAATCATGTTTAATGTATTAGTGGTGCACTACTGACCTCAGATAAGACATTTGCATTGTGTCGATCACTGCTTTTGAATAACATGAATGCACGCTTGCATCCAGTGGACGAGTGTTTACTGATGTCTCTGCAGCATGCTGGAATTTATCACATTCTCACGCACGATAAAGCCAGTCTGTTACTGGTTAAAGAGTGTTAATAATCAGACAGCACAGGTGGTTAACGTGTGAACCATATGAGGTAAACTATTAAAAATATCACCTTGTTATTTCAACCTTTTTTAGGCTTTTAGATTATACAATATGTTATTCGTGGGTCTGATTTCTTGATATTGCAGTTTAAAGCAGCTAGCGTTCATCTGTAGAGAAAAAATTGGAAATCACTTAATAGTTTCAGTTATGGATGTCATCTTAAACTTTGTTATGCTCTACAGCCATAAATATACTACAAACTTAGCTAATTAAGACCAACACACTCTTTCTAAAAATGGATGGTCTCTTTTTGACCTTCCACTGCTGTAATGGTTTCCTTGGTGGTGAAAATAATTTGCTTCTATCAAGGGAACAGACCTGAAGGAGGTTTAATTAAAGTGTGTGTGAGCTTGTGTGTATTCATAAGGCATTGTGGACGTAAAAGGAAATTAAACATTGACAGCAGAATGGTGTAATTACAACCTCCAGTGGAGGTGGGAAGTCTGATTTAATTAATGTAGTCCTTACTCCTGTTAAAAATGAGATCAGTCTGCGATAATTGGCTGTGGAAAAAATGTAATGAGGTAGCACTAGTGAGGACAACTTCTTAAGATATCAGAGGTGACAGGTTTCTAGTATATAAATAATTTCTGACTTATTTATGTTGTAACCAAAGTCTATAATTGACACAAAAAGTGTTAATGTTGATTTTTAACATTGTTCATGTAATCATTTTAAGTTGTTCTTTTTGACATCTTTGAAACTCTTTGTAATTTCACCAACAGGTTAATGGAGTTTTTATCCCATCTTCTTTACGCACAACTCGTAGATGAACTTTGATTTCTGTGAGAAAAACAGCAGTGATGCGTTAATGTGTGACTTTGTGATCCATTATAACAAAATATTTTAGCAGAAGATGACAGTCTTTGATTATTGGGGTCTGTTTTTGTTTTCTGCTGTATTCAACAGATCAGTGATGACTTTTAGCAAACTGTCAGTCATCCACATCCCTTGTCAACAAGTGTCCCTAAAATACCCTTTTATTTGTGTGTGACTGATAACGCTTCCTTTTTTTTCCATTGTTCTCAGGGAGCCAACAACATCCAGGTGAGGAGAGCTGTGAAAGACACCCTTTCCAATCCACAGTCTCCCCAGCTCTCTCCTTACAGCTCCCCCAAGTCACAACACAAGACACAGCAGAGCTTTCTGCCTCCAGGCTGGGAGATGAGAATAGCTCCAAATGGACGGCCTTTTTTCATTGACCACAACAGCAGAACCACCACCTGGGTGAGCTAACACACAGTGGAAATAGGCTGGTGATCTGCTTTTGTTTTAAGGATATTAATGTAAAAAATAATATATTTTCTTTTGGGAGTCTTTTGAAATTCTCAGAGATCCAATAGTTTAGGTTTAGGGCAGTGGTTACTTCTGTTCTTATGGAATATTTTAGTGACATCTGGTGGTGATGAGACTCAATGTCACATTTGTCTCTTTAATAGGATTATGCTCCTTAATAAAAATGAAGTTTACAAAGTAAAGCTGTGTTGAATATCATCTGCTTTATCCTTAAAAAAATATTGTTGTCATTGTTTTCTTTATTTATATTTTTCTTCTATCTCCCTTTTTAATGCTGACAAACAGGAGGATCCCAGATTGAAATATCCAGTCCATATGAGGAATAAGAACTCAATGGAGCCTGGTGACCTTGGTCCTCTTCCTGTAAGTGCAATCACATGTAGATTTGTCTGCTGGCTCTTGTTGCACACATGACAACCTCAATAGTTGATTATTTTTTGTTCATAACCAAAATGAATAGTATTCCTCATGTTTGTGGCATATCAATTTTTGTTATTAGCCTGATTATGAATTAAGAAAACGTCATTCTTGACTTTGCTGCATCATCAGTCACTTTTGTTTCTCTTCTGCTATAGTCTGGGTTATTTAGCTTTACTCAACAGTCCATTTATGTCTAGATTTAATTATGTGAATAACACTTTTTTGCCGTAAAGATTGTACATGATTTGAATCGGTGTTCTTTTTGTAGTCTTGTTAGAAAAGAAGAGGTCTGGAGTAAAATGTAGCTACAAGGAGTGCTGTCATGAAATCTGTTTATTCAGTGAAAACAGCTTGATTTATGGTTTTATGTTTAATCAAAACAACGCACTAATGCATAACCAAGACCCTTGCTCTGTAGCAACCCTGGAGACCAGTATGTGCATGCCCAAAATCCCATGACCAGCATGCTATATCGCTCAAATATAAAGCTTCTGTAAAACAAAATTTTTTTTATATAATTGAACCTGGCTTATTTCTAATTAGTCCATTAAGCGTAATTTTGTTTGTGCTGCAGTATGCAGTTTTCAATGTTCTGCTGGTTTGTCTATATCGCAACAATCCAGTTTTTGTATCTCATCAGACATCTTTATGTTTTTTTCCCCCTGTGTTCTATTAATTCTGATACAAGAGACTATTTACCGTTTCTTAGTTTTTACGTGGGCTACCCATGTACTTTATAACAATTTTTTTCCTATAACTTGGCACCATATAAAACAAAACCTGCTGCAGCTGCATTTTGATAGTGTTGAGTGGTGCACAGGTGTACATGTCCCTTACTGCATAGGTCTCATGAGTGAGTCTACGTGTTTTTTAATTGATCGAACACCGTAACATAAATCAAGCTTTACATATTGTGTTTGACAAAGTAAAATGCCCAACAGATGGGCCAGATGTTACCATAGCTATATGCTAAATAATCAAATAATCATGCATCTCACAGGTTTGTGTGTTGTGTGAATGTGTGTGTGTTTTCTCTCTTTCCTTCTTTCTCTTTTTTCTCCATTCTGATGGATCTTATGTATGCTACTTCTACACCTGGCCATGTCTGTTTGGCAGAACCTACCAGAGGAGGTTGGTTGGTGCCTCCCTCCCTCTGCCTGCCTACTTACCCGTCTGATCCAGTCTGTTCTGGTCGAATGCCTGCAGACAGCCTTGCGTTTTCTTTATTTCCTCGCTCTTTCTGTCTTTTCCTCTTTCTCTCTCATGACCGGCATGGATGGATTGTACCGCTCCCCTACTTTCAGTATTTTACCCCACTTCTTCTCTTTGTGACTGTCTTCCCTGCACCACCATTTCTCCTTCTCATAATGTGTAACATTTTGGAGCTCTCCACCATTCTCATGGGATTCCTCAGACTGCTCCATCTTTGTGTACCTGTGTGAGCATCTGAGGCACATTTAGAACAGTATGGAAACTGGAACAACAGGAGATGCTCCAGGCATTTATTAGAGAGAGGTGAATGAAATAGAGGGAGTGGGGAGAGCTAATAAGGGGGTAAAAGGGGAGTGAAAGAAGGAGGGGGGTTTTAAGAAAAGCAAAAAGAGACATAAGGGTTTGTCAGAGGAAGGAGCTGGGCTGTATGCTGCATGTTTTATCAGCTTTTCAGCCTGGTCTCCACTCATGCAGCAGCAGCATACTTAGAAACACACATACTGTAACTACACCCTGTTTGACAGTTTGTTCCTTTCTCCACCCCTTTGCTCTAAATCCACTGTAACTTTTCTTATTGCTTGTTTGCTGGTGCCGTACGAGTGCGTGTGTGGCCTATGACACTGTACTGTGGTCACTGTGTCAGTGGTGGTATTCTAGTTTGAACCTTGATGGTCATACCCCTGCCTTGCTGATGTGTCGGACCTGACTCAAATAGGACCGTAAATCCTTTCATTTCCTTTAAGGTGTTTGATTGAGCTTGTCTTGCTTGTGCTACTGGGATGTCAGCGTTTGGACCATTTAATGGTTAATCAAGTTCAATTGAACAGAAATTGAAAAGGAAAACTAAATGGATGGATTTGAATTACTATTTGAGCTTGGCCTGTTGAAATCTGCCATCTAATGTTTTCCTTACTTTCCTTCTCTTTTGATTTTTTTTTCTCCAGCCTGGTTGGGAAGAAAGGGTTCACACAGATGGACGCACCTTTTACATTGACCACAGTAAGATGAGTCTGTTTCTGTTATGACTATGCTATGTTGTGTGTATCCCTAGATTTTTTGCTGTTTGGGACAGCAAAAGACCTGGTCTGTTACAGGTGTCTTGCACGTATTTTCTTATGCTTTATTTAGATGTGGTACCATTATCCATAATGACTCTGATGCGCCAAAAGAACTAATAAATAGGTATTTTGTCTGTATTTCTTTCGACTTAAAGAGTTACAAAGAAGACAAAAACTATTACTGTCATGCATTTTATCCAGATACAAAGACAACACAGTGGGAGGACCCCCGTCTACAGAGTCCAGCAATCACAGGACCTGTGAGTAGCTTCCTCTTACAACCCTACTTACTGAAAGCCACTATCACAGCAATGTCTCTACATGCCGTACTCTAGTTTTATCTGGCACATTATCATTAGCTTCAGTTTGTCCCAGTGAAACAGAGAAATCACTTTGTCACTGCACTTGTCACCTTTGTGTCATCGTTTGTGCCACTTCAGAAACTATTCTCCTTCTCTGCTAGCTCAACATAAACAAGCCTCTTGGGTATTTTGTCCAACAAAATCTGCAATAAGCATAGTTGTTCCTTACTGATGACCAGCTATCCTTCTCTGACCATGCTTCATCTATCTCTCAATCATCTTTGCACTTTGCAACAGAAGAACACTCAGGCCATTTTTAATGCATGTGTCACCCAGCTCATATGAACTATAATTATTATTTGATGACACAACTACTGTAACTATTCAAGCTAAAAGAGGGGCATTGAGTTAAACCTCTTACACCCTAACACACCAAAACTGCACTTACTTGCACTTTAATAGTTCAATTTTTTTTTCTTTCATTTAGATAGATTTATCATTTTTAGCACTGACCAGGATTTAAGCTTGAACTGCACTGAAGCTTGAATATTATTTCCTCACTTCTAAGTCACTTTGGATAAAAACATCTGCTAAACGATTAAATGTAATTGTTACCAGCATGTGTGACAAGCTACCGGAGTCTGGTCAGTTTTACATGATTTTGTCCTGTGTGTGTGTGTGTGTGTGTTACCTCTGCAGGCTGTTCCATACTCAAGAGAGTTCAAGCAGAAATATGACTACTTCAGAAAAAAATTAAAGAAGCCGGTAAGAAATAAATCCTGGTTATGCAAACTTCTGCATAAAGCTAATTGTGGTCCAAATATCATGACTTTGCCTTCCGATATGTTCATGTGATCTGCTTCTGTTTTGCTTTGATATCAAACTCAAGTCACTGTGACTAAGTTTGATACCTGAGCTTCATGTTCTTTGTTGCAGAACGTCTTTCAGAAAATGTGCAATTGGAAGTTACATTTTCTATCTGTTGGGTTTACTGCTAGAATTTAATATTGGTTAAATTCATGTTTTTCTCTCAAAAAAATTCATGTGAGATCAATTTTCTCTCTCTTTTTTTTTTTCTAACTTTGGAGTCAGTAGTTCTCTTGGTCCTCTTTGATAGGTTGGAATCTATTTGTCTTTGAGTCAAATGAAAATCACAAACTGGAACAAACAGGATTATGTGTAATAAAGTTTAGTTTTTATTTTTGAAGCAGTATTAACAGATATTTACCTTGTAAATGATTTCAGACTGACATCCCGAACCGATTCGAGATGAAGCTACACAGAAACAACATCTTTGAAGAGTCGTACCGTCGAATCATGTCCCTGAAGAGACCAGACGTCCTGAAGGCAAGACTATGGATTGAGTTTGAATCAGAGAAAGGACTGGACTACGGCGGTGTGGCCAGAGAGTGGTTCTTCCTCTTATCTAAGGAGATGTTCAATCCCTACTATGGCCTGTTTGAGTACTCTGCCACGTAAGTGTCTGCTTATGTGTTTATGCCTGCATTAAATTTCCAAGAGAGAGATTTAAAGCCCTGAGGCGTTTAACAGGATATTAAACAGAACAAAGTGTTTCCAAAAAGCCAAAGTGGTAAATGGAGAGCATACTTTAATGGAAATATCCTTCTCTGCTTATGTATTTGGTTGGCTTTGTCCGCAAAGTGTTGCAAGAGGCACTGCTGTTATGTGGTATTCCTCTGAGACTTGTTAAGGTTTCCTTTTACTTTAATTAACTTTTCCTCTTATTCAAAAAGCCATCTTGAAACAAAGGTTTCCCACATACACGACAATCAATGTGTCATATGTTTTGTTCCTTGTCTTGACATCGTCGTCAGTGCATGACTCAGTTCTCTGTCCAGTTTGCCCACGAGAGCTGTTGAAAAATGAAGGTTGGAGCCTATCAGGCAAGAGGTGGGGGCCCTGTGCAGGTCTCTAGTCAAACATGGGGCCAATAAAAAAAAACAACAAGACAAACAACTCTATACAGACAGATTCACATGCATGGTTTTGGCTGGGATAAAGCAGGCAAAAAATGATTGAATGAGCTCCCAGAGACATTGGCTCAGAAGTATTGGCTTGACTGGTTTCACTCTGACACATTGTTTTAACGCTCAAAGATGGGCAGACCTGATGCTTAGAACTGTAGCAGCCGTTGCATCATAAGATCAGACTCACAGTTATCAGGTGATTTGATTGGCTGGTATCTCTGTTGCTGTCTGAAAAACTAAATCAGTTCTAAACTTTCCACCCAAGTCATGGTAGCTGTTGATATCTGAAACATGTACATGTGAATCTGGCCTGAGAGATGTCTGGTTAGGTCAGAGAAGGGATGTGACTATTAAAGATATTACTCTGTAACCAAAGAGACATGGACGCAAAGCTGAATAAGTCCCATGCTATTGGTGCTTGTTATAGGTTGTGTAGCCAGAGTGGTAAAAGGATGGCAGTAGACAGAGGTCTTCCAAATTGGCAAGAGTTTATTAGTCAAGGTGCATGTTTCAACTAAACTAAACTAAACATAGGAAATGCACAAACATAACTTAACAGTTAACTTAATTCACTAAACACAACTGAAACAAACCAAACTTAACTTACACATGCACCCTGCTACATCATCATGGCCCCCCACACAGACAAAAAGCCAGCCTTATATAGGGTTGAGTTCTATTAACAAAATGGCTTCCCTAGGCTCCTCCCATTCCACAGGTAAACCTGTCCTATAAACATAAATTCCACACAATTACCTGACTCATTCCCAGTAAACTAAAATAAATACTAATACGGTTTGTAATAAATAAATCTTGGTACCGCCTAAAGACCTAGGCAATAAAGAAATCAAACATTTCCTGTAACACAAACATAATCACCCGTGACCTCCTCAAATCAGGAAGTGATGGACTCTTTTCTCCTTTTGTTCCTGGAACTCATAGTACGTGTGGTGAATAACATATACCAGTTAACTATTTAACAAACAAAAGACTTAACCAAATAAACAAAACTAAATATTAACAATGGTTTAAGTCTTACTATAAACAGTTATGGTTGACATTAATATGCACAGGTTGATATTATAACAGTGGCAAATGGTGTGGTCTCACCCACTTTGTCACAGTGCTTGTTTGTGATCTAAGCATGACTGAATCAAATTTAAATAAATCTCTTCGTGTGTCTATTCAGGGACAACTACACTCTCCAAATCAATCCGAACTCTGGCCTGTGTAATGAGGATCACCTCTCCTATTTTAAGTTCATCGGGCGTGTGGCAGGAATGGCCGTGTTTCATGGAAAACTGCTGGATGGTAAGTTGCTTGATGCTGTAGTTTTTTTTTTTTTATGGTGTAAATATAAGAAAAAACATGCAATTAAAAACACTCCTTCAGCATGATCACTGGTTTCAACATTTTTTCCACGTAACACTGTTATGCCTCACAGTCCTGTCCTTGATTTTTACAGGTTTTTTCATTCGACCATTTTATAAGATGATGCTGGGAAAACAGATCTCTCTTAAAGACATGGAGTCTGTGGTGAGGTCTCATTTCTACAGTTTATTAACTGATATGTTGTGGTACACTAATACTTGGCAGATGTTTGATTGGAATGATGAAGCTAAGAATGAAGGCCAACAAGATTTAAGCTTTTTGTGTCTTTCTCTACAGGACAGTGAATACTACAACTCTCTGAAGTGGATTCTGGAAAATGATCCCACTGAACTTGACCTGAGGTTTTGTATTGACGAGGACAACTTTGGACAGGTGTGAAGATCTTCAATCACTCAATTAGTTGTTTTTTTTTTTGTTGTTGTTTTTGTATAAAAAGTATCTTTAGTCGTATGTTTATTTTTTATCTATTTATTTATTAATATATATTTTTTTTCAGACATACCAGGTGGACCTGAAGCCCAGCGGCTCAGACATGGTGGTCACAAATGAAAACAAAAAGGAATACATAGAGTAAGTTTAGTAAAAAATGATTAAGGAAATTTTAACTTTGATTGAGCAAACATTATACAGAAAGTTTTTTGATATTATTATATATATTTTTTTTTTAACAAAACATTTTTGATTTTCCCTCTTGTCAGCCTGGTCATCCAGTGGAGGTTTGTCAACCGGGTTCAGAAGCAAATGAACGCCTTCTTAGAGGTATTTATTTGCAGTAACAATAGTCACCACTTGGGGGCACTGAAACTACATGTGTTTAATTTTGTGTAAGAGCTGAAGACATTTTCTGTTTCTAAATTGAATAATTTCAGATTAATAATCATGCTAATAACCTCACTGACATCTTGTATTTATACTTTTTTTTGTATTCATGTTGGTTGCATTTTAATAATGAATGCAGACATAATGTTTTGTTTTGTTTTTCATTTTCAGGGCTTTACAGAACTCATTCTCATAGATCTGATCAAAATCTTTGATGAAAATGAACTGGAGGTATGAATACTTCTTTAGTTGAGACGTAGACACTGTTTTTATTTAATATTCAAAAGCGAATTACTTATTTTAAAACAAAATCTGAAGGAAAAAAAATAATCTAGCTCTTCATATGAGAATTTATTTTATTCTATTCTTAGTTTATTTATCCGGATATTAAACCCGAGTTGTTTGAAAATGTCACATTAAACTCTGGGGAACTGCAATTTCTTATTGTTTTAATGACTGATGAATTAAGATTAGATTTATAGATTAATTTTAAAATGGAAACAGTTAAGTTACAGATTTTCTAGCAGCATTAATTTTAATGTGATATAACTGTTGAGATGAAATGTGATGCTGGTTGTAAAAGCATTCCTCCCTTTCTCCCTCCTACTCTGCATGTGCGTAGCTGCTCATGTGCGGTCTGGGTGACGTTGATGTCAACGACTGGAGACAGCACACTGTTTACAAGAACGGCTACTGTCCCAACCATCCAGTTATTCAGTGGTTCTGGAAGGTCTGTTTCACATCCATACTTATATTCATGTCTACATGCAACAGAAACACACAAACTATGTTATTCAACCCCTTTCACACACCCCCCCCCCCTAAAAAGAGAGAGAGAGAGAGAGAGAGAGAGAGAGAGAGAGAGAGAGAGAGAGAAAAAGAATCAAATAAAGGAAAAAGG
>JBAMHW010000021.1:10106986-10120475 GCA_037177495.1 Rhadinocentrus ornatus | reverse complement strand
TTCAACCCTTTTCACCCCCCCCCCCCCCCCCCTAAAAAGAGAGAGAGAGAGAGAGAGAGAGAAAAAGAATCAAATAAAGGAAAAAGGAAAAATAAAAGCCACTGTGTGAAATGTAAGTTAAAGCCATTGTTTGATTTCTTTTCTCAACTCAATGATAGCAATATGTATAAATTACTATGAGTTTTTTTTAAACACTGTTTTACGATGAGTTGTGTAGTTTCGGAAGCTGAATTGTTTCCCATTTTCACTCAAAATAGGATTTCAGCTGCTTAAGAGTGCAGAACAGCCTTTGCCATGTTTTGTTTCACTGAGCTCAGATGTTGTCAATAAGTGACAGGTCTTATCTGCAGGAAGGCCACATTAGGACCTGGACTCTTTTACTTCTGTAATATGAGCATGCTGTGGTTTGGTCTTATCATGCTGAATGAAGCATGACCTTTCCTGGATGTTAGCATATGTTGATCCACAACGTGTATATACCTTATTATGCAGAATTCATGCTGCCTTCACAGCTGTGGAAGTGATTAGTGATTTGTCTTCAATGAGATGATAAAAACCTACATGGTTCCCGTTTTCTTTAACCAGGAGGGAAAGTATCCATGATTCCCAGTCTGCAAATCTACATGTTGGCTGTTCACATTAACTGTGGTTACTGACAATGATTTTAAAACATTATCCTGATGTCCTAAAGGGATTCTACTTACAAAATCTTTCTTTTTTTTAAAAAAAATCAGAGCTGCTGTAGATAAGGGATTTTCAAAATGGGTTTTCAGCCAACCATGCAATTTTACTTTTTATATCCCCCTTTTCAACTTTTGAAAATAAAAAGTTTGACATTAAAAATCAACAGAAAATAGACATTTAAAGAAAAGACCACATTTTTCAACTTTAACTATTGATTTCTGTCTTTTCACTGTTTGAATTAGGCATAAAGTTAAAACACCGGACACCAAATTTCATATTGTGCTTATTTTTATTATGTAGTATCTCAACTTCTTTGTTTTTTTATTTTTGGAAGTATAATGTTATGATAAAATCTTGTTCCAGTCATGTTTCCCTCCACGCAGAATGTGGCAGGTTTACTGGCCTCACTTTTAAAAAGATCAAAGTCTGTTTGGAAGAACAGGCTTGTTTGCTGTGTTGAAAGAGCCCGAGGCATTACCTGCCCTGGTTATTATCTTGACTTGAGTGTTAACACACTCGCAGACATCAAATACACTTCTGTTAAAACTTGTTTGGTCACTCAGTCTGTTTTTTTTAAGAATTTGTTTTTCATAAAGACATTGTATAATAGTAATAATAGAATAATAAATCTCCTCTCAAACCTCAACCATCATTGTTTTGAACTGACCCGACCAGAACTTATGATGACCTCTAATCTTAACTCAAAGCTGAGTCTGAACCCTGAAACACACCCTTTGAAGTTCTGTCAAAGTTTGAAGACTTGCATAAATGTCTCGTTCAGACTAAACAGTAAAAGCTTTGAATAATTTCTACGTTCTATACAAAGAGAATTTAATCCATGTCAAATGTTTGTCACTGAGAGTTTGTTTCTCCCCTCGTTAGGTCGTTCTGTTGATGGATGCTGAGAAGAGAATCCGACTCCTCCAGTTTGTAACGGGAACATCAAGGGTGCCCATGAATGGCTTTGCTGAGCTTTATGGTACGTGACCTTATCAGGCAACTTCAGGTTCCTTTAATTCCTAGTTTCATAACCATCTTGTTATGGCTCGGCCTGAACTTTATATAACTGTGGCAGAAATATTTCATAATATTTTGTTTCTTTTTAAGAAAATTGACCAGCACTGTTGATGCTGCAAGAATTTGATTTCTATGATTGTACATATGTAGGAAGTTATTAACAAATGTAATTGTGTTTGTAAAGGACCAAGTTTTGGATCAAGACTTTTCCATTGATTTCTCAAAGTTATTGCAGTTTCTCTGTATTCTTCTTCTTCACATCCTCGCGAAGCATGGCCAACAACATGTCCTAAAACAAAGTTCTCCTTGGTCATCTCTTTCAAGTAATAAACAATATTCTGTGATGAGTGAATAAAAACGGGCAAACACTGCTTTGTTTATCTACCCGATCTTTTGGTTTTCTTGTCAATGACTATAACAGTGTTAGATCCTGGCAGGAGGATGTGGTCTTTGCAGTATGTGCGCTGTATTTTTTGCCCTGACGTTAGCAATGCAAAGAGGCCTTTTGTCACAGCTGGTTCTTGACATAGGTGTGGTGTATATCAGCTCTTAATGATTCTTTCTTTTCTTTGTTTCAGGTTCTAATGGTCCTCAGCTTTTCACAATCGAGCAGTGGGGAACCCCAGATAAGTTGCCAAGAGCACACACGTGGTATGCCACCATTGCACATACGTGCAAACAAGGCTAGGACTCTAGCTGATCTTCTGTTCATGTTTACTTTTGTTTTTTAAAATGAGTTAATCCTGTTTTTCTTCACAGTTTCAATCGCCTGGATCTGCCTGCCTATGAATCATTCGAGGACCTGAGAGAGAAACTCCTAATGGCTGTAGAGAACGCGCAGGGTTTCGAAGGGGTCGACTAAACACAAAACCCCCTGATGACTGCATTTGACAATGAATCAAAAGGAGAAGTCACAGGGACGTGAAACCAGCTGCTGTAGCAGTTCTGTGCGCGCATGTTGTACTGTAATGCCTGAGTATGAACCACCTCCACAGCACAGTGGTTTGTGACCGTACAGCGACTTGTTGAGCCAATATGCCTACGTCTTTATATCTTTTCAGTGTGGTTATGTCGCTCTGTAAAGGTGTCAAGGAAAGAAAGGGAGTGTTGCACTGTCTGAATGCTGAAATCTATTATCTGCAGGCATGAGTAACAAATGACAGGAGCTGGGCCCTGATCCTGTTTCTTTCCCATCTACCCTTGTCCTGTGAAAATCTTCAGTGCTGGAAAACACCAATGCATTTCAATTGCTTCTTTATGTACACTATAGCACAGTATTTGAGCACCCTTCAGTGGAGGGGTCTTAGCATGGCCTTAATCTGGCTTCTACATGCACTATTTCTCTAAGAAACTGCAATGGCACTATGATCACAACTCTTAAAATCTTATGACCAACACCAGATTACCTTAGGAATGCTAGCCAGTCACATTTCAGGAAATCGGCCACACCCCTCTGTAGAGCCTTCTCCGTGTCATGTGATCAGATATTGCCACTACAGCCTTTGTAGAATGATGTTTTTCTTTTTTTAGCTGTTAAGAGAAATTTAAACACTGGGGTTTGAAATAATTCCCAAATATGATTTTTTTTTTTTTTATATATAATTGTGTCATCCTGAAACTTTTCTTTTAATAATAATTTGTATAACTATTACAGGAACTTACTCAGTGTATTTGTACTGATGAACAATGTTCTTTACTATTTTGACAACTATATATCACATGTTTGTGTATAGAGCAAATCTGGCTCGTCTGGGAAATGATTAATGCATATCATTTGTTACAGTGATAGCAAATGTGTTAAATACAATGGTTTTTATTGTAGTGCTTTAAGGCAGCATGAAACTGTACCTTGTGTTTGCTTTGACTACATACTAATTGGAAGCTTGATGCGTCTTGAGGTCATGAAGGGAAAAGTAAAACGGGATATTATATCTGATTTAATTATTCTCTTGCCTGTTGCTGTTCATAATGCTGTAAATTGTTCTTGAAAAAAATTCCTTTTTAAGTTCTTTCATGATATATAAATATATGTATGTATTACATTTAACAGAAGTATTACTGATCAACACGAAAATGAAGCTGTGTGTGTGCGAGTGACTGATAGAAAAGCTGTGATTGCCACTGAATATAAAACGGCACGTTTCTTACAAAGATAAAATGTCTTCTTTTTTATGTTGTTCTCTATCCTTTTTCTAACATAATTGAACCTAAAGGGCACTTTATAGATCACTGAGGTCATGTCGCCTGATGTATGTCTTGTTATTTACTTGAATGTGATTATTTTTTTCCATTCAGAGCACTCACTTGGTGCAATATAAATAGTCTGTAAATCTGGGCTGCTGCTATGGTAGAAAAAAGTGGAGCTGAGACTTCATGTCTTTTAGTTTTCCCTGTTTCATCTTTTATGACCTCTTTCTCTGTATTTAACTCCCTTATGTTTCTTCCCTTCTGTGATCATCATTCAGACTGACTGAATTTTTTTTTCCCATTAATTTTTAGTGGGTGTTCTTTTTTAATGTATGGGGAAAATATCATTTTGGTTAACAATTCCACTTCATTCTGCAACTCTGTGGTTCATTTAACTTCAAATAAAATAAAACTTTTCAGACTGTTGTTTGAGTTGATTGAAACTTACTAATGAAGTAACCTGGAATATTAGATCTAAACAATAGTCTCAGCCCCTTAAATAGTTTGCTAATAAAGCAGGAAATATACAATTTTACATGTAAATATGTCGCACTACTATTCATTCTGTTATTAGTGTTGTAATTACAACACTTATTCATATAGATTCTTTTGGAGATTGTTTCTAAAAGTATCAGACTTTAAAAAATTCTTCAACTCAAGGAAATATTCATTTAAGTGAAATAAATGAACATCACTGCCAACATCCATTCTTCAAAAACAAACCCAAGTGTATTATTTCTGTTCTTCCAATAACCTCAACAAAATTAACACTGGTGCTCCAGAGAAGCAGATTTCATGTTGGAGGTGTTGGATCGTGTTAGATTTCCCAGGTGAACCGAATAAAGTGGCAGATGAATGTAGTTATCAGACCAATAGAAAACTGATGTGAACCATAGGTTAAAATCAACCAGCAAAAAAAGATATAAATAGGTGGTCACACTTTTCCATTGGAAAGTAATATATTTAAAGGAAAAGTAAAAATTCTTTAGGGAAAAGTAATTTAAATACTTTAGGCTCTGGATATTTAGCAGGATCTTCAGCGGTCAGCTTGACCAATTTACCTGTGGATATGGAAAAACTAATGTTAATATTATAAATGTGTTTATGCATCCTACTACACATTCATTTTGAAAATTGGTTTTTGTTTATTATTTTTTTTAAAGAAAATATATTGAAATATTGAGTATCTTAGACAATTTCAGAAAGGATATAATTCTGCTCTCAAGGTCCCACACTGAAATGTTAATACTTAAACAACTCATTTAAAATGCGTTTGTAAGGTTTTACACGCTGGTTTAGGTGTGTTGGCATGGACTGAAAAACTTAGCACTCCCAAAAGCCAACACATTCCATTTCCTTTGAAAAGATGTTATCTTACAATCCCACATATGTGTCTCGAGGAAGATTCCTATCATTTTCCCACATATGCATCCTATAGCACAAACACCGTTTTGTTTGAAAATTTAAGAGATTTACAGCCCTCTCTGTCTTTCTCTTGGCGTGTGTAGGTGCACATGGTGTGGTGTGGTGAAGGGACCTCAGTTCATTCACACAGGCAATCTAAGAGTTATCAGCTCCAAGGACGAGCAAATAAAAACCACCCTGCCTGTCCGGGGACATTTTATCAAGCCCTCGTACTCTCCATCTGGTCACAAACAAATCAAGAGCCAACTCTTCTCTAGCTCTAAAATATTCCAACTGCTCACCTGGTTAAGAACAAAAATAAAAAAATAAATAAATGGGTGGATGAAATCACAGACATATTTGTGAATGATGGGACGGTATTTGTGAAGGTGTCCATGTGTCTCTGTCTCTAACAAGCCTCTGATTCTGGTATGTCACAAAAGCGACATTAAATGATGAGAGGTGATGAGCTGGAGCAAAAGCATGATGATGTCAGTTATGGTTTCTCTACTTTAAAATATCTTGAATATTTTAATCTTTGAATGAATTTTAAAGGTGGGTATCTCCTCTTTTTCATGTAAACACCAGTTTCACTATTTAAAAATTTGCTTGAAAGATGTGCTTGTGTCCTTTTGGTTTCATTGCACAATCAGTAGGACTGCCAATGAGCTTATTTCTGGCTTCATTTAGTAATGTTTTAAAACTTGACCTTTAACATATTAAAGAACAGAGACAGTTATTTTTAATACAGTGAGAACATTTGCAATGTTATCATGCTGTGTTGTATGTTATCCATACCTACCTACCTGTATTTGTATTTGTATTTTTAAGCTAAAACTTCACCACTGGTTATTTATTGAGCTAAGCAGTGGTGAAATGTGTGAATGTTTGCTCTGGAATTTCTTATGTCTTTACTATTTTCTATTCTTTGCCAGAATTCTGCATAGTGATGTTTAGATTTACATCTTAAAACTATGTCAAGCATGCAACTTTTTTACTTTATCAGTGTCTATTTGCAAACTGCATATTCCAAATTCGATCATTTCTCAGAAACCGTCACTTACATGATCACATCTGTTGCATTCAGCTTACGCTGACACTCAGAGAAAGATCAGTTTAAAGGCTTCATCCAGGGCCGCCTTTTGGTCTCCCCCTCCTCCACCCTTCACCCTCTACCTCTGGTCAGGGTCGATCAATACTTCCCCTGTACCTTATCACTAATGTGCAACTGGCTGTTTGTCCAAACTCTGCTCTGTCTACATAAAGACTTGGACAGGACAGTGTCTAACCCAAATGTACCACGTATCACTTCATGAGCCCTACAGACGGACACACTACTGGACTTAAATTGACTTTAACAAAGACAGAAGGAGCGGAGATCTGAGAGTTGCAGCAGGGAGGGGAGCAAGACACTGACTGCTGACAATGAATGAATACATCTGGAGAACTTTAAATCATGAGGTGAGCTAGGATCATTCTGTACAAGGCCTGAAAGCTTTTATAATGTTTATTTTCTTCATAAAGTTGAGGTTTAAGATAAAAATGAACTACCTGAGGAATACTTTTAGGCTCCTTTTTTCAGTTTACGTGTTTTATGTGTGTTATTAAAAGCAGACACATCAAAAAGTAATCAGGCCATAGTCTGAATCAGCTTTATTTATCAATTACATTTTAGAAAACTTAAGCAAAAAGCTGTTTATGTGGATCACGCAGATGCCATTTATTTTTTTTTGCTTCTGTCTTATACACGCTTCCACACACACACACACAAGTTCACACAGCTGCAATCATCCCACAACCGGTAAAAAAAAATAAAAAAAAAAAAAAAAAAAAAATTGACTGGACTTTGGACACATTGGATAAGCCTCAAGTATTAACTTGTCACAATTTTCTCTGAAGTTATCTTGTTTCCACAAAGTGTGGTTGTTTTCTACTAGAAAACCTCACAAATACATGCAAATAAAACCATGTTATGTCACGTTACACGTTAAACTTTACTTTCTTTTAGCCCCCCCATCCCTTCTTTCTTTTTACTGACTCAACACATCAAACTGTTGTTTTCCCTTTATTTCTCCAGGTCATCCATCCATCCACCAGCTTGAATTAACCACCTCTTGATCACCACATCTACAGCGAAACATTGTCCTCCAGAGCTGTGGAGTGTGACAATGGTGTTTGTTTTCTGTCTATCAAACGCCATTATCACACTAAATAGCTACAGTGTGAAAAGGACCTCAGTGTTTTCCTTCACTTCCTGCTTTGTGTGGTGGATTTTCCTCCTTTTATTATGTATTTATTTTGTAACCTCCTGTATAATCCATACTTTCCCTCATTCATACTTTAAAGTCTGAACATGTGTCCCCATATGTCAAAGGCGGCAACAGCACAGGACACGTTATACCAATACAGGAGATGCAGAGATGAAAATAGACAATGTGTGTTGAAACATGATGTCAAGCCTCGGAGTGCAACCTACTTATTTTTGCATTTGAGGCGTGGCGCTAATTTATGCTGGGTCACTTTACTTGTAAGAAAAGATAAAAAATAAGAAGGCATTTGTTTCCATGTTTTGACCTTGTGTGAGTTTTCAACATGTTAACAGGAAATCTTATTTATGTTGTTGGAATTTGTGATTGCACTTATGTTATCATGCATTCAAAAAATAAACAAACTGTCTATTGCTATCGAGTATCACACTCTAGCCATTCTTAAGAATTAAATGTCATCCAATGTTCAAGTTTCATGACTCAGATGTATTACATGTGTCATATCTGTCCAAGTATATAATTTATGAACTGATCTAACTTCACACTTTATGACATTCACAAATATTACAAAGCATTTGTAATTGATCAAACCTCAAAGACCTAATAATTGCACACACATTGGGCACAGCCCCGGTATCAGCAGTTTGGCTCAGGGATTTAAAAGGCAACAGCAAGAGTGGGACAGTAGAGAGACTGTATTTAAATAGGTGGAATACTTCAAAGATCATATTGATGTCAAGTCAGTGTGTGATTACTTTGACATGCCTTTTACTTTGCATACACTATCTGCTAGTAGCCTAAACCAGTGCAGTGTAGATATTTGAGATGATGCCAGACACTTTAAACGAACATAACAGGAAGAAACAACCCAGATAACATCATCATGCATTGAAAAAAAAGTTATGTTTCTCCTGGAAAACAAAGTCTTTTCATGAGCTTTAAGTGTATACAGTTTCCTTGTGTGTCTTTTTGTTCAGAATATAAAAGTTTACTGTGTCTGAGCTCCACTAAATGATGGAGTATTATAATAAAAATTAAGCATCATAAGAATCTGCTGTATTTCAACCCACAAAAAGAACCCACTAATACAACCTACTTCAGAGACATGTTCCCCAACCAGTCAATGAATAGGTCCATTAATTTAATGAACTAACAGCTTGACAACATCACAGAAGTAGAAAAGGATTAAAACATCTGTAAAGATAAATGATTGCACTCAATCAATCAAACGGTCTAAGACATCACAGTTCATTACTGTAGACAAACTGTTTAAGTGTTCCTCAATATTATCACAGGTTTTTCCCAAACTTGTGAAAGAACGACACAAACCCCTTGTAGATCTTTCAAGAGACCTGCATAGTCCTTCATGTATTCAGCTCAGATTTAACAACAGTTGCTGGTTTTGTGCCAGCCTCCTCACTGATCCGGCATCCTGCAATCCCAGTCTGGGAAAAACACTGGCATTTCTGTCAATAAAGAAACCAGTCCAAGATTCTCCTCCTATTATGACTTGCCCTTCACTGTGGAACCAAACGTTTTTTTCTTGGTTGCAGCAGAAGGTTGGGGTTTAGGTTTTGGAGCAGATGAAGCCTTTTTGGCTTTTGGCTGCACAGATTTGAGCCCCAAGATCTCACAGTACTTGTTGCACTGGTGCAAAGCTTTGAACTGGTCAATGAAGGAGGTAGAGCAATTTCCTCTGAAGCCCTTGTAACTGAAAAGAAAATGAATATTAATGAATCACTTAGTATGAACAAGTTTGCAAATGTATTTGATTCCCCAAGTTAAAAAACAGATAAATTGATAAAATATTTAAATACTCACCCTTTCTTACAAGTGGCTATTCCTACATCTGTAAGTCTCATGCCCACTCCTGAGAGAAAATAAAACTCATTTTTAGCTCTACATTATAATTTAAAGCACAATAATTTATGCTAACAGCAATGCTTCTGCTCTCTTGACCTTGCATGTCAGTAACCAGCAGGTTGCCCTCAGTATTTTGGTAGACCCAGTGTTGGAAAGCACAGCACTTCTGTCCCGCCTCAGAGTTGTGTCTCAACAGGTTGATCTCTTTGCCATCCTTGACCGAATACTTGACAAAGTCACCAATCAGCTCCTCTTCCAGTGTGGCATAGGGGATGTCATTGGATGGGCGGTGAACCAGATAAATGGGAATGATCCTGGGGGGTACACGAAGAGGGGGGAGTTTGATAAAAGGACATAAATATGCTGTGGGAGGTTTACAGCTTTTTAAATATGTCACTCACTCTGGGATGTCCCCAAAGGCTTCAACAGACTGAGCTGCAGCAGTGTATGCTTTGATGTACTCCCTCGCTGTGTTCTGGACCTGACACTCCTGCAGAACCAAAAGCCAGTTACTCTTATTAGCTGATTATCATAGTATCTAGACACATGATAATGTCCACCTTAAAGAAACCAACAGAGCTTTACAGAAATATCACATGGTTAAATTCATCCTTGCTTGTCCTTTTTTGCTGGAAGCATATTTTGTATTTTATTCTAAAGTTAAAGGTGTGTTATAAAGTGAATATTAGATCCACAAAATTGCTACAGTATGAATTATTCTATTTTTGTCTTAGGCCATAACAACTAAGCCAGAGCCATGATGTTTTTACCTCCACAGCCAAACTGAAGTTCTTTTCAATGAGCTCGTCATTGTTCTTGGTCCCGTAGCTGATAGCGTTGTGCACCTTGAGCACACAGGAGTGTCCTGGCACCAACAGGGGCATCTGACCTGCGTGCAGCTTGGTCCTGAAAGCTCGCCGATGCATCCCCTCCCCAAAGTGGACCTTTTCAGTGACGATGCTGATGGGATGTTTCTCTCCAAAATATTGGTCTGAAAGGAAATCCTCTTTGAACAAGAGCTTGGAACAGTGGACATCCTCTTCCTCATTGCAGATATTATTTTGAGCAGCTGGTAGAAGAAGATACAAACACTGTGTCATCTGCCATCTGTATTTTGAGGTCAGCTGTGCAAAGTAATGAAGCATCGTCTTAGATCTTCACTCACATGAAACTGTCTTAGGAGACAGAGGGATGACAATCTCACTTAGAACTGAAATATAATCATAAAACAAAAATAAGTTTTCAACTGAATGTTTTTCTTGTTCCGTCATTTTTCTACAGCCGAAATTTTTCTTTTGCCTTCATATGTGAGCAGGTAGTCCAGGGTGATTGAGCCATGCACGCCGCTGAGATGACACTGGTACCTGCACAGGTCTTTGTGAGAAGCGTTGGAGATGGTCAACGACACTCTGCTCTCATCCCCTGCACTTAATAGAGATATACAGTCTTACAAAAAGCATCACAGATCTTGGTCCGGAAAAGAAAAAGCCCATTTAACATCACACTCAATAGCTATTGTGCATGGTCACCTTTAATGCAAGTAAAATAAGTTTGTAAAAGGTGCAGATTACACATTGACATACAGAAAATCATTATTTGAATAAATAATTTGACATCATAGAAATGAATTAGACTTAATTTCACATACTTCCCTTCAAAATATCTTATACTTATGTAACATGAAATGAATGGAATCAAATGGAAACTACTCTATTAATCCCAGAGGGAAATTTCAATCATGCAACATGAAATAAATTTAAATTAATTCAATTATTCAAAAAAATTATATAGGTAAAAATACTTCTTATATTTTATTTGCTGAACATTATACAGCTTGATTTTATAGTTAAATGTTGAGGGGGACTATAACCCACCTTTTCCTCTCAGTTGCCTCAGTTTTGTTGCATTTCAATATGCAGTTGTTGTTTTTTAAAAATTAAAAAAATTACCAAAATTTGGGTAGCTAAAATAACGACTAACAAGTTAAGTTTTCTGCTGGGCAAAATTTTGCTTTTGTGAGTTAATATGGTGACTTTGAAGGCAGCGTGATCGTCCACCAATCAGAAGGTCAGGTCCCCACTTCACGTCAGTCTTTTTTTTTTTACAAGATACTGAACCTCACATTAATGTGTGTGGAAAGGTTTGAGCTTCCTTAAAGCTATGAAAAAACCTGGGGTATATAGCAGAGGATTAAACTAAAACATGTTATCTGTCTAAACTATATTTCTTCCCATTTTAGCATTTATTAATCACATAAAACTAATTTCTCAGGTTTAAAAAACAAAACAAAACAACAATTTGAAGTATTTTCTATAAGAAAATAGACATAAAATGTCTAAATTATGGCTCTAAACCCTTTTTCCTCATGTAGTGATTATGACTCTGAATATGCTAGTTTGGCCACATTAATTATGTTTTCTCCCTTCCAATATTGGCTAGTGGCAAGACTCCATTGCTTGCCAGCTTTTGCTCACTTCATGTCCCAACTGCTAACCTCCCCCCATCTAACTTCTTCTTGTAGCATTCCCAGTTTTAAATATTCATGAAAATAAATTATACTGCTTCACTCTCCAAGTAACTCTCCATTTAGAGACTAAATGACATAGAGGCTTTATGTTGTTTAATTGCACCCATTTTTATGTACAGGACACTGTGATTTTACTCTGTGAAAAGTACTTTATAAATAATCTTTTACTTTTTATCTGTTGCTCTGCAAATTCAAAGCAGGGAATTTAGGTTATTGTGTTCATAGCTTATCAACGTGATGGTTAACAATTGTAAAAGCTAGATTTTTAATATAAGGGGATTTTAATTGATGACTCTGCTGGTAGGAGCACATTGTTGAGCTTTCATGCACGTCCTCTTATTTGCTTATCCCAACTAAGTGGTATGTCTTATTTCACCAAAACAGTGCAAAAAATATTTTTTATTTTCTTTCCTGCTACTTTTTCTTGTTTTAATGCAGTGGTTCCCAATCTTTGTCTGCAAGACCCCATTTCATTGAAAACAATTCACCACATGCACCCCGATGCTTTAAGAAAAAAAAGTTTTTTTGGATGCTACTTCATTAACTATTGTTAAAACCATTTCAGTGGCAGATGTAATTATCAGTTCCTCTGCTATAGTGTGAGGCATTTAAAACCAGAAAGCTCTGCAAACTGCTTCAAGTGAGTTGAGCTTTCAGTGAGAAGGATGCTGCTTTAGTAAAAAAACAAAACTCTGCTATATACGGCAGGTATGTAGTTTATTAATAAAGTAATCAACACGCTTTTTTTTCTTTTCAGGATGAGAAGTCTCAAAGTGGTGTTGTAATTCGTTTGGCTTCACACCGTTACATGCTAATATTTTAAAACAATACCCACCATTGACCATTACAATTACCTGACCAATACCTGGTCACCATTTACCCATTGGTACTTTTACAAATTTGTCCATGTTTTGTAAGCTGTGTAAAAACTGTAAGTTTTATTTAGCCTTCCTGTGCCCCCTTTGCCATAACTCTGGGCTAACATAGGGAGCCCGCCCCCCACTTTGGAACCACTGTTACAAGTTCCTAACCAGGGTTACTTGTACCACAGTACTCAAAAAGATTGGAAACATCATAAAGTAGCGTAACACCATATGATGGAATGGAAAGCAATATAAAACTGGAACAGTTAGCTGAAAACAGAAGAAGGGGCTATGTAGATTTATCATGATATACAACAGGCAGAAAGTCTGGCACTCCCTGTGGAAGATCATTACTCTGACTACAAGTAACAAATGCAATAACAAAACTTGTTTTATTATATTTGATCTTTTAAAATGTAAATTATTGCTATTTTATTATTTTTACAATATCATGTCCTAAAAAGATCACATTTTAGAAAATGGTAAAAAGGAAAAAAGGAAAGAAAAACTAATAATTATATATATATAAACTAATTATTATATATATATATATGTATATATATAGTCAACAGTCATTTTCTGTACCACTTATTCCATTAAGGGTCACGGGGTAAGCTGGAGCCCATCCCAGCATTGTTTCAGGTGAGAGGCAGGGTACACCCTGGACAGGTCACCAG
>JBAMHW010000021.1:10067095-10106886 GCA_037177495.1 Rhadinocentrus ornatus | reverse complement strand
AACCTCCCCCAGCCGAGGCTTGAACCAGCGACCT
Source organism: Rhadinocentrus ornatus (assembly GCA_037177495.1). Classification (NCBI taxonomy): domain Eukaryota; kingdom Metazoa; phylum Chordata; class Actinopteri; order Atheriniformes; family Melanotaeniidae; genus Rhadinocentrus; species Rhadinocentrus ornatus. The sequence continues at coordinate 10,106,852 of JBAMHW010000021.1, read as the reverse complement.
TCTTGCTGTGAGGCTGCGGTGCTAACCACCACACCACCGTGCATAATTATAATTATATAATTATAATAATGTATTTTTTATTTTTATTGCTTCAAAGTTAATACCTTCTCTTGATCTCAGCCAGGATGGTTCCCTCTCTGCTCCAGGTCACAGTGTAGTCAGAGAAGATAGCAGAAAACTGACAACACAGACACAGACTCTGAGGGTCTCCACTCACTGACTCTGCCTGGATTGGCTGCACCACCTTTGGATCTGCAGAGATAATGAATTTATCATGAACAGAATCTGTTTACATTGGTATCAAGCACGAAAAGAAATTTGTCCTGAGTTGTTTGATGAGTCGCCTCACCTTCCTTTGGTACAATGTTTTGTTTGACCACCTCACTGTATGCCTTCTTATGAGTTGCCCCAACATCTGTCTGATTCTCATCTCCTTTGGCTTTAATTGAAGCATCAGATTTTGGAAGTTTAGACTCCAAAGCGCTGACAATTTTCCCAAACTTATCTCTGGAAACACGTCTCTTTTTGATGGCATCATCATTCCGGGGACACGTAAAGCTTTTTGACTTGTGGTCTTTAAGATCTATGTAATGCTGAGATTGCTCTGCCTGGGGCATTTGAACCACTGGCTGCTGAGACATTTTCTCTCCACTAACTGACTGATCAGGATCTTTCTGGGCTTTTCCAGCTGTACCACACAGCTTGGCTTCGAACATATCAATTTTTCCCTTTGCAGTCTTTGGTTTAGCTCCATTCTCCATATCAGTTGATTGCTCCCCTCCATTCTTTAATGTTGTGTTCTGACCATGTTTCTTTTTCTTCTTGCTATGTGGTTTGCTTGTTACCTTCTCAGTCCCCACAACCGTCTCAATCAGCAGTTTAGCCTCCTTCGCCTCAAGCCTAGCTGAACTCTTCTCACTGCTGTGGTTTTCTCTAGCAATGACATGACTTTCTTGCTGTTTGCCAGTGTTCTGTGTGGAAACAAGGTAAGATATACTCTCCTGCTTTTTGGAAGCTTGCTCATTGGGATGATGACCAGCCAATTTCTCCTTTTTGGAGCATGTTTTGCTCTCTGAGGGATTCTTGTGAGTCTTGTGAGGCATCTCCAGCTCAGAAACTAAATCTGTAAAGAAGGGTTTTGCAGCCCTGGAGACAAATGGATCATTCAAATCTAAAGTAATGTATACAGCATGGTTTTCCTCTGAGACGACTATATGATCTGCAGGAAAAAATGTGAGATTTGCAAGTTCTCTGCTGAGATCTGTAATCTCCTCAGTTTCTGTTTTTCTTGCAGTAAAGAAAGTCTCTGAAATGTCATCAGCGTGGGTGTCCTGTGTTAGATTCTTAACAGCACTTATTGTATTCTGCTTTTTATGATTCAGCTTGTCTTCACCTTTCAGAGATGGCTTGTCAGTAATTCCATCCGGTGTTGGGCAGAGCGTGCAGAGTTGTATGTGATCACAACTAAGACTGTCATTGAGAGACCTTTTGGTACAAGACTGATCTCCTTCCAGACTGCTGTTCAGCAAATAGATGAGGGAAGAGCCACCGCTCAGAGGAGCTAAAGGCATAATAAACTCAGGAACCCTCAACTGTGGCGCCACTTGATGTGGTCCAGCAAGATCCGGCAAAGTGTTAGATGATACATGAGCACGCAGGTCAGGTTGTGTGTCCACACCTGGCACATCTGAGGTTGTCGAAGTGTGTTCAGTGAGGAAATTGAGATCTGTTGTGCACTTGTTTCCTTTACAATCAACCTGCTGTGCAGCCACCGATCCCAGTTGGGGGACACTGCGTTCACCTGTCACTTGAAACAGTCCATCTCTAAAGGGCTAGAAAAACAAAAAAAAAAACAAAAAAAAAACACAATTAAAAATGTTTGGTGATTTTAAGAAATTACACAATTCTATGGCTGATCATTTCTTCTTATATTTCACAAGTTAAACAACATAAAAAGTAACAATAATTTTTTTCTGAAATGCTACTTTAAACTCAGTAGCAGACTATTGGTCTTTTTTTTTTTTTTTAAATTTTCCTGTTCAACACGTACCTTTATATAGAGCCACAAAACAGAAGTTCATGAAACCTCAGTTTCTTCTATTTCCAATCCCACAGTCCTTATGTCCTGCATACGCTTCAAACTTTCACTATTGCATTCACAGCCCAGATATGCTTTGCACACCAACCTAAGCAAGTGAGGACCTGTCAGCGTCCTGATCTCAGGTTTTTAAGGGAGATGTGGTAGGAATGGGTGTGTTAAAGGGCGCAAAAGAGAGATAGAGCGAGGGAGGGTCATGTTTCAGCTCTCAGCTGTGCTCTCCTCTCAGCCCTCCACCCTGACACGCCACAGATGCATGCTATTATCATTGAACTCTCAGCTATTATTAGATGCCATTTCTGTCCATCTGAAGTTTTCTTTTCATGCACTCCTGCTTCCTCTAGTACCGCCCGTCTGTCTGTCACTCTTGGCGGCAAGTCCTGACTGGCTCTCACCCAAAGCAACCCGACAATACTGTTAAGTCTCACGTGAGTTCTCATACGTGGATATCTGATTTGTCTCCAAAGGTATGAGAGCAATCACAAGGACAAGAGCAGGAATGTCTCTTAACAATAATGCTTCCGAAATACACAACAGAGTTGTCTGTTTTCCAAAATATAGTCAGTTGCTATTCTCTTAGGGTGAATCTTTACCACATACCTGAGTGTGAGCTGTGGGTGAGAATGTACTGGGATGTATATATTTAAGAGACACATAAATAAATAATGCTCTTAAAAGCAAAATATTAAGAAATATTTCATACTTTTTCAATTAACTTAAGCATATAACCAATAAAGTTTATGTAATAAAACAAATCTTACCTCTTCAAATATCAGCTCTTCAGGAAGGCCGAAATCCGTATCCTCAGTTATATTCAGTTCAATTGGATGGTCTTTATTACTTGTGAAAATGTGTGATTTAAAGGACTTCAAATATCCATCAAACTGAGAAAGATCCAAACCACTAAATGAAACAGGTTCATCAGTCTCATCCACACTGTGTTCTCCAGGAGAGGCCGCATGGGATGAATGCATGGATAAGTGTTGGAGAGTGGGGTATTCTTCCTGCTGGGTCTGAGGCTCTTCATCTTTTGTGGTTAGAGCTGGATCACACAAGGATTCAACGCTTTTTGTGTCCTCTCTGTCATGGAGTTCAGGGTGGATGAAGCTCTCCAGGATATTTTGAGTCATCAGAGGCTGATCTTGGACACCCATAATTTGCTTTGCTTGTTCCTGCACTGTTGTTTCAAGATCTTCTTGCAGCTTCTCTGACTCTATGTGAGTATTCACCTCTTCTAGAGCTTGTGTCAAAGCATCTATTTCCGCCCCTATCTCTGTGAAGGCAGCTGTGATGTCTTCTGGTGGAGCCTCAATAATCCCGACCCAGTCTGAGAGTGCACTTGCCCAGCTGTCCACTGATGACCACCTCTCAACTGATGGCCCCCAACTTCTAGTGTCATCACTCAACCAGCCAATCCTCTTGCTACCATCAGGGCTGTAATCTGACACATGTGTCTGTTCTGGGAGAAAAGAGATGTCATTTAAATCTAAGTAACCTGTCTTGTCCAAAACCTCCAGACCTTCTGTTTCTTCACTAGTTAGATACTGGCATGCATCCAGCCAGAGCTCAACTGGACTGTTGCTGCGCTGTACATGGAGGGTTAAACCATCGACCTCTACTTTCCTTAATCTCACATCATTTGCCGACATCAAGTCCACCTCGAAGGCATCCGCAGCAGGTGGTCTCAATTCTTCATGTTGGCTCACCTCTGACACACTGTCCTCTATAGCTCGTTCCTCACCAGAGCCATGATGACAATGTGTCACAATGCCTGCTGAGTCACACATCAGGACATGTGTTTCACAGTCATGGATTGCCTTTCCCACTCCACTTTGTGATAATTGCTGGTATTCAGGACATTTAACATATGAATCTACAGTTTGGCTCAGGATGAAGTCATGTGAGTCACTTTCAAAAATATAAAGATCTGCCATATGTGTAACAACTGTATCACCATCTAAACTATTTGACTGCGGTGACAATGACCTACATAAAGCAGCTTGTTGACAGTGCTCAGAGCTGAAGCTGCAGCTGGAGAGGGGCTCAGTGGTAGATGGCTTGATCAAACTCTCAACAACTCCCTCAGCCCCAGAAGATTCAGGTGTAATAATTCCCTGTATTACCGAGAAGGAGAGCGGTGGGTCTTGTTTTACACAAAACTCTGTAAAAGCAGATTGGGGTAGAAAAGTATCATTAGAGAGCTGAGGTACAATAGGTAATAAGGGTTCTGGTAAACTCAAACAGCAATGAACCCTGAAATCATCATCCTTTGGTTCTGAGCTAAAAAAAATACCCTGTGATGTATTACAGCTGACTGACTTTAAACTGCCTGATTCAGGGCTTTTCTCTGGAGTGGAAATGTTTAGTGTGGATTTGTCAGTGGTGTCTGGGAGCTTGCACACAGAGTTTGTCCCTGATTCACGTGCAGACAGCAATACAGAAGCAGCATCTGAGTCCTCAGTTTTACTGTCTGTGAGAGCCTGGGCTGACCGACTTTGGCTATCTGCACAAAGGAGCGAAAGATCCATCAGGGCTCCTTCTTGTCCTCCTTGAGGAGATAGTCTGAAAGCCGACTCCAGCTGTCAAACAGCTGCTTTGGGAAAAAATTTGAGATTAAGGTCTGTGCACAAAGATAGATTCTTTGCTCCTCTTTTTCCTGACATCCTTCCACCGCTGAATGAAGCTTGTATTTGAAGATGGAGTTCCTGAAAATTAAAAAATTAAGTTAATATATATTTTTTGTAATCAGCCTGCACATTAAACTTTCAGACAGATTTCCCTCTTTTATCCAACTGAAGTAAACCCACTATCTCCATCTAACATTTACTTTTTGTGACATGTTTATCTAAGCTAGAACAGATAGTCAATTCAGTGGCATGTTGCATCTATTTTAAGGGTTTTCAAGAGACCCTTCACACACCTTATCACAGGATACTTTCTTTTTGTTTTAACTTTGTTGCTGATTAAAGAGTGTGTGGCAGCTGTCAACTGAATTTATACTGTCATGCACAGCTGATAGATAAAACATGCACATCTATCATTATATTAGCTTCATACCCAGTTCTTGCATATGCATAAATAAAACTGCATTAAAAATCTTTAATCCTACACGTTTTTTATTTTAATGCCTAAAACTAACAGATAGTTACTCTTGGAAAATTACTCTTAATATCTCAGAGTATTCCAGCTGCAGTGTGAGACGTCCACCAAGCTTTGTTTTTCGTTCATTGTTTGGCAAATTCAGAAATAAGGATGCAATGATATAATTAAAAAAATATCAGTATGTTCAATTTCTATTAAATTTAGACATAAAATAATTGTCATATATTTTTATTTACAGTTTACAAAGTGTCCAAGCTTTTCTGAAAATGGGGTCACACGGGCAGAGAATTTAGTGTTGAAGTGTTGAAGGGGAGGTTTAAAAACATGCACTATGACATATAAGATGGAAACCAGTGGCAGAGACTCTGGAAAAATACCAGCACATCTTCACTCATGACCTGCATTTGTCACATTCCTGCTTCATAAAGGACACCTAGCTGAGCGCTCCTGCCTCTGAGGTTTTCTTGAAACACTCAGCCAAATAGCTCAAAGTGCCAAAGTACCTGGTGTACACAAGCTAACTAAACAAAGCCTAAATGATTTGACAAGATTTTCTAAATATATTGAAGTACTTGCCCTTAAATTTCCATTTCTTTTTAAAAATCAGCTTCTTGTGCAGTTATCAAAGAAATGAATCTAATTTTTTAATATTAGATATCTAGATAAATCTGCCATAATCCAAATTTTACATTTATAAATTTTAATCTTGTTCAGATTAGTCTTGTTGGTGTTTTATGATTCGACAGAAAGGGCATGATATATACTGACATTAAAAAACAATAAAGTTGTCAGCACCTGAGCGCAATGAAGCATAATTTACTTTCATATTGACTATCAGTGCCAAAATGGATCAATTTTAAGTCTTAAGCTGAAGAAGATTTGAATACAGTTTTAAAAAATTGTGATGCAAATTGTCTAAAAATGTAAGCAGTCTCAAGAATGTCAGATCACAAATAAAAAGCCGAAAGCCAACTAAATAAATGTGTTAAAATTTGCTATGTAGGACTCAGGAATGAGGGAATGAATTTTGATGCTTGACTGAGTCATGCGAATCACGCAGCACAGCAGAGTTTTCCTCAACCTATCAGCAACACAGACAGCATTTACAGTTCCCAAACAAAGCCACAAACAGACAGCAAGACACCTCACAGATGGATCATAACAGATAAAAATATAATCATTACTTGAGGCATTAAAACAGTTGCCTGGTCTACGAGGGGGGTTTCCAGTCATGCAAACAGTACTTACCCTTTTCATAGCCGTGTGGTTGAAGATAGAGACCTATGATGTAGGACTTCAGTATGAGCTCAGGCAAAGCTGGCGGTCTCGGGTGTGAATCTAATTTTAGATGTTGTCCCCCACAAGTACAAAGTCAGTTACCTAATATTGCAGTCATGTGCCGATCTTGAATGTTTATAACTTGATATGTATATTTACGGGCTTCTTTTAGGGATGACCTACTTTATAGAACAATTTTTTATCTTACATTCATTGTAAAATCAAAGATGTTTCTGATAAAAGAAGCTGAAACATTGGTAAAGTGCACAGAAATGTAATAATTAGAGTTTAAATTACAACTCTGATAGCACATTAGCCAATTTGCATATAATCTGATTAAGTCATAAAAAATTGAAAAAAAATAAATTGTAAGCGTTACAGTATATGCCAAAATTTCTGTCTGATCTTATAATGTCAGATTTGAGGGTCATATTTCTGGTAACATTAGCACCTCTTGTGCCACTCATACAAAAAATAAATAAAACAAACAAAACAATGCTCTGTTATCAAACTAATGAGGCCAGACGTCATGCTGAAACAGTCCCTATTAGCCTGTAGTGGTGGGATAATGGTTATATGCAATTTTTGCTCTTGTTTGGGTAGTTTCTCATCTCATAGGTGAGAAATGGAAGCAAATCCCACATGGGATTGTTACGAGACCATTTCCTAATGGTATGAATTGTTCACAGATTCTGATTTAATTAGTTTTGCACAGCTGTTGTTTGACGTTTAATATTCTATGATGCTTTCACTTTCTACACAGAAAGTATCCATAGGTACTTTATTCAGTCTTAAAAAGTAAATGTAATTAGCAAGGAAATTAACAAGGAAACAAGATGTGTAACAATTAAAAATAGGACTTATTGAGTTAGAAGGCATACAATTGAAACTACTAAGGAAGTTTATTAACAAATTGAATGAATCTGATTGAAAAACTGCGACACACCATAACTAAAACCCGAGCCAAGAACAGAATACTAATTTAATTTAATAATAGTGTTCCACTTAGATATGTTTTGAACAATAATACTTTCTGTTCATTTCAATTGCACTTGGATATGATTGTTAATATGTCAAACTTATACATCAGGATAATGAAAACTAGGTAAGTGTGTACAGGAACAACACAAAGACAGCAGATGATATAATTACTGATAACGTGTGTACGCTGACAACTGCATAAGAGATAATATTCCTATGTGTTATAAATTAAATGAAAGCATGAAATGCTCTCTGATCGACACATAAAGCCATTTTGTTTCGCTTGAGACTCATTCATCTCATTCATCAAGGCTTTATGTGGTAATGAATAATTTTACAAAAGAGTTATAAAAAGGAGAGGGCATCTGAACACAAGCAGAAGATGGTGCATACATGTAGCATTGAGGTGAACACTGACTAGTCAGTGTTTGCTCTTTTATATTTATGTTGTGGGAAAAGGAAAATCTGATGCAGCAGCATTAACAACAAAATACAACACGTGTTGTGTAAGCTTCTTTTTCAGCCTTTGCATTAGGTTGAGCTCACCTCTCATCTCTAAGATCACATTGAGCACAGCAGTAGTATAAAAATCGTCATCCAACTCATTGCAAGAACAAAAATAAGCTTTTTTTTTGCATTTTAGTGAAACATCACTCCAAACTTTGCAGGAACTGCTGCTCACATATTTCCAAAGATGCCTACCATTCAGCCTTCTTTTGATAATCTAAAGCTTTCTGGTGTCCGTTTTTTAACCATCATGTATCTCCTTTTCATTTTAAAGTGCTTCACTTCAAGATTTTATCAAGACGAAAACATTTCTTCTTTCTTTGTCCCTTCATCTTTTGCTCCCATTTTAACATAAAGGACAGTTTTACAACTGAATAACAAATGGCTATTATAACATTGTTCCGCGACAGGTGAGAGGAGGCCATTCTTTTACTGCTTTGAAATCAGCACATTATAAATACTAGTTTAACAACAGGGAGCATCCAATAAAACAGCGTTGCCTCAACTCTTGTTCCAAAATAAATAAACAAAATAAACTATTTGCATCTACTAGAATGCTAGAGCTAATTTGGGAAGGTACAGTGTGAAGTCATCGTTTATGTTTGTGGTCTTAGTGCAAAAAAAAATTGGAGTCTACATTGTGAAGATCATACAGCTTTGTGGGTACCAGAGGTTTATCATAATATTGTTTTATAGTAAAAGTTTGTAGTTAGGTAGATTAGGGTTAGGCATTAATGCATTTTACAAATAGTGGGACCTAATAAAGAGGGTAACTAAAGTTTTTCTTGTGTGTGTGTGTGTGTGTGTGTACACAACAGATCTTTAAAAGGTTTCATGAAAGAGTAGAAGACACAAACATTAGACTTTTGTCATGTTCTTTTGCTCAGCACTTGGACAGGACTTTTGATGTAACTGTGTTTGGATATGTGTATCTATGTTAGTTCTTCTCTGAAGTAACACATTAAACGTCTCTGTAAGAAAGAGCTGAAAAATTGAGATGTATTTTGAGTAACAAGAAATTAGTAATCCCCAGTTCATATATTCTGTAGCAAATTTACATTATATAGCTATTGTATAAAAAACAGACAGTATTACTATCAACAGTTTAAGTTTCATAACCAGACTTCATGTTTCTTGAACTAGCAAAGTACATTTTTCTCACTTAAAATAAGCACCTCAAATCACGTTGTTGTGGAACATTAGTAAAACGCTAACAGTCGTCAGACATCTTAAGCATGTTGATGTGCGGTTTTAGTGGCCTCATGGAGTCATGTAGTCATGGAGAGAAAAGTATCATCTTACCAAAGCAAGATATATTTGTACACCATGTTGTTACACAGACTGTCTAAGGCTGGCGTCTGCACTCTTTTCCAAAACTTCCAGCACAGTGCCAGGTGGAAAACAGCAGTGCCTTTGTAATAAGCAAGAAGGTCACACACATTTTGACTATATAGCTGCATGAGAAAAACAATTAGATAAAGCTGGATTATTATTTGACATTAATCTAATTTGACATTAAGTTTTGGAATCAAACATGACTTAATAAAAAAAATTGTTGTTTTTTTGTCTATATTGTGTCAAATATGAAGTGCAACAATTTTTAACTCTGTCACAGTAATTTACAGTAAAATATCTTGAATTATGCTGATTTTATCAGACAAAAATAACCATACAGGGAGTATGTGTCTGAGTTTGTGACAAAGACAAACAGCAAGTAGAGCAAGATAGTTTGAGGCTGTTCACCAGACATTAGCTTAATGCTGTTCACAGCAAATCTCTTGTCAAGCGTTGCTGACGTGGTGGGGTGAAAACGTAGCATTGTGTTTTACGTCATAAATTGAGAAGCTTTGTTAGGATACCATCAGTTAAGTCACGCCAAGTGACTCTTTTGTGATTATGACATACATTCAGGAAATTATTGTAAAAGCATGGTTCAAATAATTTCTATTGTCTGACATCAGATGAAGACTGGTAAGTGAGATATGACTGAGACATAAGAAAGCCATTCTCATTATTGAGGCAATATGCTGCCTATCCTAGACAGGACACACTTTGAAAAAAAAATTTACATCTCAAGAATTTTATTACCTGGTTAATTAAAGATTTAAAAAATAAAATTCTAGATTAATAAATAAATAACTACTATAAATATCTCAAGTGCTGTAATAGCCATTTCCCATATTTATAAATTCTAGGGTGGAACTAAATAATGTGGAAAATGTAAATTGTAACACACATACAGGAGAAATTGTATCCTGCCTATCGCCTGCTAATTGTTGGGTTAGACTCTTGCTTCCCGGCAACCCCAAATTGGAAAAAGCAGTATGGAAAATGAATTAATAAATACATGGTATAAATTTATGTATCCTATGTGTAAGGGTAAGTATAATTACAAGAAAAATCTATATTTATGAAGTCACAAGGGCCATTAATGATACATTTTCTTTGATGCAGTAGTGATATTAGATTCAATTTAATGCAGCATGAAAATGAAATCAAGGGATTTTTATGAACAGCGTGCTTTTTGCTTAAATTATTGAATGAGGGTAGTTCTGCCAGCGAGGTTCTGCTAAGTTTGTCTTAGCTTTTAGCGCGACATATATTCCGTTATATGTCCGGCACGACATCTGTAGTAGGACACGCTGGTTGACTTTCTGGAGGACAGTATTGCTTTTTGGCTTTTATTTTCTTTAAGGTTTATAGGCACTTTCTTTTTATTGTGATTTCTTTTAGTAATACTTTTAAAATCAGTAAGCGCTTCTAACTGTGTTGGTGTGGCCGGGAATCGGAATCGAATTTAAGTAACGTTTTTAAATCTGTTACACTTGAGTTAGTTATTAATACAAACCACAAATTCCCTCAGACATAGTGTTTAGATCTGTCGTGCTGCCACTGTGCTTAATTAATACCCTACTTTTGTCCATTGTTTTTATATTTATATAAAATTCAAACGATTTCAAGATGTTGGATTTGCTGAAGCATCATAGACTACATTAGCTTGGTTGTCAAGCATATTCAGAATTTACCTAACATGCAGCATTTAGGTGCATATAGATTGCTTTCACCACCAGACAATCTGACAACCTAACCTGACAAACTGGAAAGTGATCTGGCGAATATACTGTTTAAATGCATGCAGACTCTGCTCATTTGCGGTGCACCAGTATCGGCACTGTGTGCCTGCTCTTAAATTTACTACAAGGTCTTTGACTGTCATATCTACAGCCATACAATATTAAGCCTAATTTAATGGTTTATGAAACATTGTTTTTCATCAAGGTCTGTAGTAATTTAATATTTTGATTAAATCAGATTCCAGTAGTTGCTGAATAAACCTGACACACTTGTTTTGGCAGCTGTAGCTCAGGAGTCATCTGCCAACCTGAACTTCGATTGCAGGCTTCTCCTGACTACATGCCAAAGTGTCCTTAGGCGAGACACTAAGATTTTAATTGAGAAACAAAATGAAAACTCATTATTCAGGATATGGAAAAAAAAGAACAATAATTATGAATGGTGAACACCTGCATGTTTTAGCTGTCACATTTCATAAGCTCTTATTATAGTACCCACAGAAAGGTAAGCTTAGCAGTTGGTGCTGTCTTATATAAGATTAAGAAAACAGCATAAACACACTGATTTTGTAAGAACATCAAGATTTTTTTTTTTCCCCCCATTTATCAATTACTGGTAAACTAAAAAATAGTAGCCTCAGGAAGTTATGGCAAAGCAAGAAGCCAAAAGTGAACGTTTTTTATTATCCAGACAAACATATTTGAATGGCAGAGAATAAATCACAAACATAAAGAATTAGCTTGATAGGTGCTGCCTTTTCTTTAGATAGGGGTCCATTTCAGCAGGCAATAGGGCTTCTCAACTAACACAGTGAGGATGTAGCTCACCACCACTGTCAACACCAGGTGACCAAAGAACAGGTACATCTAAAGAGGACAGATGCAAAGTGGTCGAAAAATATGAAGAATTGTTTAAAATAGCCAAGCGTATTGGTTTTTACATAAATAAATAGATAGATAACATGTTTACTTACAAAATTGATATCTGTGTAGTGGATTGGGGTCTCTTGCAAGCCATTGTACAGGATGATGAAGACAGGATGTACCAGATAGCAAGCAAAACTGATGTTGGAAAGAGGAACCCAGAAATTTAGTGATAAGAATTTCTTGATTAAACCTGGCAAAACAGACACAGAAGAAAACTTCAAGTAAATTTCTTTTAAATGCACAATATTTATGCTTTCATATGCTGTTGTAAAAATCATTTAGAGTAATGCCCACAGAAGAAAGAAACTAGTTTGTTGTTTATTTAATAGGTGGTTTGTGTTGTAAGTGGACTCACATGGAGTCATTACCATAATTAAGAGTAAAGGCAGAGGAATCAAGTACTTAACTATTTTATTGTAATAAAAGATGGTATTTATTTCATTACCCTACCTCCATACCCCTCCTCACAGGCCAGAATGATCCAACTCACAGTCAATGCCCAGAGTGGTCTGTGAAGCCCCTGATACAGAGCATGTGAAAGAGATGGGTAGGCTGGGGTCTCCCTGAGGATGTAGGCCAATCCAACCAACATTGTCATTAGTGACAGACAGCAGAACCAACCAAGTGCTGCCTGCTTCTGAACCAACAGTAAAACGGGATAAGCACGTGAGTGTGATGAAACTTCTTGCTATACTATAAAACCAAGGAGCAAATATAATGTAGTAGTGCTTGAAAGTTTATTTACCACATCGAATTTTCACAAGTTATGCAAAGAAATTACTAAATTACATCATTAAATATTTATACAAAAATGTAAATTATGATGGCACAGAGCATGATCCTATCCGTGAAACATGTAAAAGGAGGCAGTATCATGGTTTGTTAAGTTAATCATGTAATCTCACCTTTTGCATCAAAAGCTGTTTTTTCTTTGTCAGGTGTATTCCAGTTAAGACCCCTATTAGAAAGGGTCCATATCTTGTATAGGGTTTCACATAGTAATATAAAACATAGTTCTCTGATGTCCTGCAAAAATAAACATTTTTAGGAAATCCATTGGATGTTAACATAGAAGAGTTGGTTGATTCCACTTTCATTTCATTCATTTGACTTTTTGCCAGTCTTGAGCTATCTTTTTATATATATGTATATATATATATACACATATATATAAATAAAATTTGGTCAGAAAAAGTGATGCATCAGTTCAGGAAAACCTGCAAATATTAGTAGAAATTCAATACACAAGGTTAAAACTTAAAGCTTAAAAGATCAATGACCATAAAGACCTTTAAAGACCATCCTCAGATAGCAGACACGTTTGGGCCTAATCTGAGCTACTTGGCACTTATGGCTCAGTTACAGCACTTGCAAGCATCTTATGGGCCACATGTGGTCTAGATCAGGAGTTCCCAACCCTTTTTTTCTCGGGGAACCCCTTCATGCATATACTAAAAGGACCCCTTGCTCCACCCTGTGCTCAAACCATGCTTGGTTTTAAGCTTTCAAATGTGAGATTCTCATCATAAATTATGTATTCTGGTTGAATCCTGTTATTTGATAAAGCCAAAGTTAAATTAACAACATACAGCCTTACTTTTATTAATTAAAATAGGGACAATTTGTGGACATTAATCACAATGGCTCTGATGTTTAAAGCCTTAGGGACCCCTGTGTTCTTTGGGGGACCCCCTTGGGCTGGTCTATGTCAGTTGTTGGCTTGAATGTGGATCACCGCATGTGTTGTGTGGGCCAAATATGAGGAGCTAGCTTGAACACAGATGTCCTTTTGGGCTATATTCAGTGGTTCTGTGAGTGTTGGCAGCCATGCTCACATGGTCAAAACTCTAAGTCAAGGCCAAATCTGGGCTAGGCAAGAATGCAGATGTAGACCATATTTGGGCCAAATATTTTATATAAGTGGGTTAGAAAGTTTTGGATTCTTGGACGCTAAACACACAATTAAGCAGTGTCTCAAGAATTTTGAGCAAGAGTTTTGGTATTGATCATCAGAACAGAGACTTACATGGTAGATGGTTGGAAGACTGGTAGTTGCAGGACTGCAGTTATAACAGCACTGGCCACAATGGTCATCAGCAGGAGACCTCCAGCCACAACCACAAACACACCCCTGTTGCTGATAAAGAAAAGACAGAATGGATAGGATTACACTGCTGGAGTTGAAATATTGTTTGGAATAATACAGAAGAGTGTGGACATACAGTCTGTAAAGATAGACCAGTACAGGAGTGGTGGCATAACACTGGAAGTCTAAAGACAGGTACCATGTCCAAGGAATACACTGAGGAGAGATTGGAAATGAAATGTTATGACATAAATGGGTAATCGGCAGTAAATTTGAGTATATGCAATATGTCTGAAGAACTGGCTAAACTTACTATTTCATGGACTGGGAGGAGATTGCTAATCAACAGTAAGTTGGCCCACCAGTATGCTTTACAGTCCATCATTGTGTCTATAAATGGGAACCAGTAAGGTCCCCACCGGACCAAAGAGATTAGGCTGATTGTTAGACACATAATGAACAGATGCAGTGGCTGAATCCTGTAGTAAAGAAAGACGAATGAAGAGAATTTGTCCTTCAATTTCAGATTATAAAACAATTTAACATGAAGAAACATATATCCTGAATTATTCTGGTCAACCAACCAAGATCACCTTTTAATCCTCTTGAATAGATAATTTGCGACCAAACTGGTGCTCAGTTTGTTTTCAGCTTGGTCAATAGAGCTCAGCAGGGTCTTGGCACTGAGCAAACCCCTGAAACCCCAACCCAAATTTACAATTTAGAACTTGTAATACACACTATTGTAAATCTATCATTGTTGCAGTCTCACCCAAGCAACAAGAAGGTGTCTACAGCAAGGAAAACAGGCCCACTGATGGTAAGTACATACATTGGATTGCTTTCAACTGTTTTCTTCCAGGTTTTATAGTTATCTATAAAATAAATAAAGCAGTATAAGTGGAAGTATTTGTGGGTAATCAAGTGTTGTACTGACAGTCTGTGTCCATTCATACCCAGATTGTTAATTACTGGGAACTGTGCAGAGTGGCCACATATGATCCACAACAGGCTAAGAACACGGATGCCATTCAGTGAGGAGAAGCTTCCACCAAGGATGGATGAGGAGCTGCTGAAGATGGCCTGACTGGTAGTCTGAAGAGAGAAGGCCTGAAGGCACCTGTACACACAGCTTCGAGAAACACACAGTTGCACCGGTCTGGTGTTGTCTGCAAAAAAACAATACTTAGTAAAGCTTAGTCTGAATATAAATACAGTCTAGTGTATAATAAACATTGCACATACTGTTTTCCTCTGATGTGCTGCAGTTCATTTCACTGCTGAGTGAGCCACTGGTCTTCATGGTTCCGTAAAGGTTGAGGTTGCTGTTTAAGTGGGTAAACTCTGCTGTAGGGCTGGTCTCTCTACTTTGTTCTGACTTTATTATTGTAGTAAAAAGAGTAGCCGCCAGAGGAACTGCGATCATAACACAGCACAAAAACCTGCACAAAAAAGAAAATCTAAGTGACTGGTAGTTGTTTAAAGCACAAACAGTCAAATAGTCATGTAGAGAAAAGATTTGTGTTTAGTGTAAAAGGTCTAACTGAGGATTACACATGAATATATGTTTGTGTTTATCTATAATCAGATGGTAAAGAGCTAAATGCTACACTTACAAGCAGATTACTTCAGATGCATCAGGGTCAATAGTGTCAGATAAACAGTGAGTCATGATCAACTCCTGAGAAGCCTGATTGATTAGGAAGGAGGGTAAAGGAGGAATGAGGGACATCTGATTAAATTGAAGTCTGTCTGTTGAAAGGTGATAACAAGTCACATGAAAATCACAAACACATACAAAATAAATATTTACCAAATAACAGAAGTTTTATGAACACTGACCAGATAGCACTAGTTTCTTTACATCTTCTTCCCTGCAGGAGTCAGGAACACAAATTCCCACAAAGTACTGGATTTCTCCCTACAGTAGCAAAAACAACACAAAAACAAATGCGTTTTTTCTGTCACCTAACATGACAGCATATTATAAGTTTTGTATTTACCTGCCTTAGGAACACCTGGCAGTACTGGCCAGAGAAGCTTGGACTTGTAGCAGAGCGGCACTGCTGTAGCAAACCAGGCTGGTTGATGTTACCTCCTTCTACATTGCTACCCATCTTTCCATATGCATCATACACTGGCAATGCAAAAAGAAACAGACATTTTTGTTTTGAGATATTCAAACATCTAAATGTTACTGCTGGGCTTCTGGATGAATCAGATAACTATGTTGTCTGTGTTTGTAAACACCTTGGCTGACTACTTCAGCTTAGTAATAGCTAACTTGACACACAGGGTGCTTAAATAATTGTTTGAGGTTGTTAAGTGTAATGTTTTTTAGCCACCTACATGTGTTCTGAGACAGGCTCAGAAGAAGTGTGCACATAAAATGGCATCTAAACAAACTGATGTGTATAATCAACTTCACATTCTTTATATTTTTAAGTTCTAAGTTCCAACTAGAAATACCATAGACCAGGGGTGTCCAAAGGAGGTCCTGGGCAGCTGTTCACTAGGTCATTGATATTCCTGCTGCAACACACCTTAATCAGATAAATGGATTAGCATGTTTGTGCAGCACTTGACAACAAGCTGAGAGCCATTGAAATAGAATAATGTGTGTTGGAGGTGGGAAACATCTAAAACCTGCAGGACTGTAGCCCTAGAGGATTTGAGGTGGACACCACCCTGCCACGGACCATAAAGGTATCTTCTAGGCCTCACTTTGGCTCCAATGCAAACCAGCTGGTGTCATTGTTTTCTGTAAGTGCCCTTCTTGCTGTGATGAAGCTGTGCTGACCACCACACCACCGTGCAGCCAAAAAGTAATGTATGTACTCATAATTAATACAGATCAAAAATAGAAAGAACTCAATAAAATCAACATGCCTCGTAAAATTTTAAAAACTAATTACATTTTTGACAGTTAAAATGTTTTCAGATTAAATAAAACATCATCACAATATAGGTACATAACAGGAGCACCAATAAACATTTTAACTATGGTTGCAAGATAATTTAAGTATCACTACTTCCTCCTGTGGCTTAGGAGGAAGAGCAGTTGTCTTTCAACCGGAAGGTTGAAGGATCAATTCCAGGCTTTCCCTGACTACATGTCAAAGTGTCCTTGGGCAAGACACCTAACACAAGGTTGCCTCCCGATGTGCCTATCGGGGTGTGAATGGGTGAATGTGACAAGTAGTGTAAAGCGCTTTGAGCGGTCAAGCTAACTGGAAAAGCGCTATATAAGTACAAGTCCATTTCCACTACAGCGTGTTTTATCAGCCAGCCAGTACAATATCTAGTCTAATACCAACCACATGACATTTTTAACCTTAATTTAGCATCCGTCTGCAGCTCTTAAAATTAGTTGTGCTCCCACTTTAGAAGGTTTTGCAAAAGGTAATTTTACTTACTGAGAACTGCATATTCCTTTGGCTTGTCCTGGTTTATTTCCCAGAGGAAAGTGTTTGTATCCTTCATACATCTCTGTGAGACATTGAAGGCCTTTGAATTTTCCAGCGCTACATCCCCCCCCACTAACAGAAGGAACACAACCCAACCAACAGCCATGTCACAGCCAACTGCATCTTTTAAGAAAGGAAGGTGCTTAAATAACAAAAATGGACACAACAGGCATGGTATAGCATGAAATTCATCTTCTTCAGCCGGATTGAAAAACTGTGGCTTGCCTCCACCTGCTTTTCTATATCAGGTGTGAACAAGATAAAGTTGCTTGGTAGAACAAAAAGATCCAAGCTGAAAAAGGTCACTGAGTGGAAGTAGCATTATTGAAGTGCAAGCATGACAATCATGGCTGACCTAAAAGGAAGCATTAACAAGCCATTCACCAGTTTAAATCAAATATGCCTAATAATATTAGAAGGATTTTAAAAGTAAGGAGTTTAAAAGTATGCTTTTTTTTATTTAAAGTTTTAAATAGCCAAAGGGATGCAAAGAAAATTACTTTGTCAAAAATGCTTTCCAAACTTAAAAATTGTAAACACATGTACAAATTTATACAATTATAGTTCATTTTTTTCATTGTAACAGAAGAGCGCCAAAGACTGAAATGAATGGTCCAAACGTAAGTGGCAATAAAATGCAGGTTTTATTGGATGTTTAAAAATGACAAAATAGAAGTAAATTGCATTTTTTTTAATGTTGATAGCTCTTTTCTTTTGTTTTTATAAGAACACACAAATGTGTTAAATGAAAGTACAGGGATGTCCGATGTGTCTCTTTAAAATAAACCACCTCAACAGACTGGTCACTAGAGGGGGAAGTTTTCCTAAAAACCTACATATGATTTTACCTGGCAACAGAATATATACATAGTTGAATCAAGAAATTGTCAAATTCAGTGTTATTGTGCATAGATAACCACCCACTGAGCACCTGTTTCCCTCACTTAGAAGGAAGAAACCTGATTCCCAGCCATCATGCTTCAAAGTGTGAACATTGTTTAGCCACCTCTTAAAGAGCAGCATGTTAAAAAAATTAACCTTCTTTGGCCTACAGTTGTAAAACTGCAGCATTTAGTTGAAACTGTGTGGTAGCATCTATTTTTATTCTATAAAACTCAACATCTTCTTGCATGTCTTGCTCTTTTCTTTCTGCATTTTTATGTGAAGAGATCAATTGTTTTAATTGTTCTTTCAGAACAATTAAAAAAATGTTTTTATCTTTGTTTTATTCATTTTTTTAATTACTTTTACAAGCTGCAATATAAAATACTTGTGAGGTAACTGTTTATAAAACATATGGAAACTGGATAACAGCTCTTAGTGCAAGAAAAATAGATTTAATCTAATTTTCAAAAGAGTTTTTAAGAGATTGTTTGTACATATATGAAGAGGCTTAAATGAGGATGTATTCAGTAAGATTCAGTTAGTTAAATTTAATTTGAACTTAATGTTGTAGTTAAAGAAGAGCTCCAATAACAGATTTTTATTTTACTCGGTGTGTGTATTTAAATTTGAATGCATATTTCTTTAAATTTGCTTCACATGTATTTGTTTATTATTTTACTGTATCACACATTCATTACAGTCCCTTTTGATATAATTATTGTAATGTTTTTGAATATTCAGTGTGTAATAGTTAATGGACTGAAAGTGGGAACTCATATTTATTTAAAGTGTTTATACTTTATAGGGATTAAGGATCTACCAAGGCAATTTTATATATCATGTTAAATTTTAAACTATTTAAATGCATATATACAAAATTAAAAGAAATCAAACAAAGCAAGCAAGCAAACATACAAAACTATAATTGCACAATATTTTCTTAATCGGAGGTTTGATAAAAATTGTATGAAAAAAAGATAAAAGTAAAAAAACATCTAAAAACAAGTGTACACCTGTTAAATTAATCTTTGGGTTTCCAGAGGACTAAAGAGAGGGATGTTACATCAGTATAAATGTGTTTTTCTTGCTTCATTGATACTGTGAAGATATTCAAAAGCAACTTTATTTGTTTAATTTATTATTCATAATTTTCTTGCGCTATTTATAAACACCAGCAATTTTCAGATCTTGATTTTGTGCAAAATGTATTCCAAATTAGACAATGGCACCTTGTTTGCTCTCTCCCAAGACATATAGCATAAATGTTTTGTGAATATGCATGTTTTTACATGGAATGAGACCCTACCCTCAACTTTTACCCTAACTCTTTTTGTTTTGTGTGCCATTTAATGCTGTAAAAGTAGCATATAAAAGCTAGAAATATAAAGAAAAAAATGCTAATTCTACTATAGCTGCACCTATGGCTGGTATTATTTTAATTATTAGCTACTGATTGTCACTAAGACTTCTTATTCAATACTACCTAGATTGATAAAAACAATCTTCATAAAAAATTAGCATTTAGACATTAGCAGGAATAGCATTAAAAATATCACTAGCAGTAAAGCCAAAGGTACAATTAATCACAAGAAGAATTCTAATTTACTTCCACACGGAAGGGTTGATGTGCAGTTGACATCAGATCGCTCCTGGCTGATTTCATCATTTATTGACAGAAAGAACAACTTTGTACACAAACATGGGAAATGTTTAAAATGGCAGCAGCAACAACACAAATTCTAATCAACACGATTCACAGACTGCTTCCCACAAGCAGCTTTACAGCCAGACATTAGTCTTAACAATGTAGAAAAACAAAGGTTCAAACGTAAGTGGCATTTTCTTAAAAAAATAAAATAAAATAAAAAATTTAAAAGATACTGGGAGGGTGTTTATATGAACAGGCCGTTTTAAATAATTCAGCTTCACAGCCGAATTACTTTACATTCAATTAAATTTACATTCAAAGATGTCTTCTTTCACTTTTTCCCACTGTGATTCCTCCCAGTGAACATTCATTATTCATTATGACTCAACATATATCCGAAAAATTGTATTGACATAAATAATAATAGTAATAAAAAGTGAATAATTAAACAATAACATTAACATAATTTTGAAAGACGGGGTCATTACAAGTTGGTTTCTTTTGTGCTGTAACGGCAAAATTTCACTAATAAGCTGTGACAATAACTGCTGTTCAAAGAAAGGCAAGTGCTTTGTATCCTATATTTCAAATATTAAGATAAATAAACTTTTCTTAAGTAAATTGTCATCTCAAAGTGCTGCCATTTAGAGAATATTAAGACAAAAATGAAACATCAATTTTAAAAAAAGATCAAGATCCTCTACAAAATATTTTTCAAAAGCAAATTTGGCCCACATACATCTTTCAAAGATGTTACAATATTTGACCATCCAATAACGTCTTTATATGCATTTGATATGTAAATTATAACTTGATGCGTTGCAGCTTTTGCTTCCACTTGATTGTCCACAAATCATCAGAAATTATATTTCCTCTTCCTCAAAATTACTGCATGGATTTGGTTTTAGGGATCAACTGTTTTGAGGTGTACCAAAGCAGTACCAGGGTCTTCTTAAAGAAGAAAAATATATATCACTCACCACAGAAATTTAAAAGCACAAGTTGAAATAGAGTTCCTCGGTCAGGGAAACTTGAAGCTCCATCAGTTTATATTATTTCTAGCAGACATTCGTCGGATGAAAGCAGCACTAATCTTTCAGGACATTGCAAATTATATTTACATTACATTTTCTAGTCTTAGTGAGAATACAATGGTGGAAAGTTTAAAATAAAGGGCTCTTCTAAAAAAAGTTCTATTCGAGGCCTATATAAATGTCTCTATCTGTACAAAAACTATCTTGTTCCATATACTGAAAGACATAAAGTGACTTTGATGTAGGCTACATTACATATTCTTGTGTGTATATTGTACTGTATACATGTTGTACACTACATCTTCATGTATTTACAGCATAACCACAGATATAAGAGGTACTGTAGGTTTAATGAAATAATGGAATGATTATAAACTCTTTCCCTCACTTTTCAGCTGCACTCAGTCTCTTTGACTTGATGAACGCCATCCCGTGTGTCCTCATGTGTGTATTTAGGTTTCCCTCAGTTTCAAACATCTTCCCACACACTTTGCATTTGGTATTTGGTGTTCCATCATCGTTTTCATCTGTAAAATCTAACTGGTTCTCTCTTTGACTCTCTTCATTGTCTTTGCCCCGTCCATTGTGTCGGCCAAGACCCTGCGGCTCCTTCAGCCGATGGACGATAAAGAGGTGTCGGGCCAGTGAGCGGTGTGAGGTGTAGCACAGGCCGCACTCCTGACACTGGAAGGATGATCCGTCTGATTTGTGCTGGGGAATGTGCTTGTGGAAAGCTGCAATATCCTCAGTGGTGAAGCCACAGACAGCACACTTGTGAACTTTGAGGATATTCACCTTCAGCCTCTTCAACGGTTTTGAGTCGGAGCCTCTGGAGTTCAAGCCAGGAGACACCTCATCTTCCTCTGGCTTCCTTTTAGGACTTTGACTCTAAAGATGAGATCAAATTTAACTTGGATTAGGATTTCGAATTGCTCCTAATATGCTAAAATTAACAACAAAATAATGAACAAAATTTTGGTTTGCAAAGGACAATGGGTTTGAGTAAAGTTGCTAACAGACAGACAGACAAACCAACACCGCCAATTACATGACCTCTGCCTTTAATTTAAGGTAATAAAAATGGCATAGCTGCATTTAGCTACATTTATTGCTTGTAGAAGAAATCTTAAAAGTGCATCTTTGTGATATAATGGTAATATCTACTTAGCTAATGAAGAAAAATAGTAATAAATAAATATTCAGTTTTGAGACCACTGCAGCAGATTGTATAATAGGATACTTAATACTGGTCAAATGCATACTAGAAAATTTTCCCAATAAGTACACCAACTGGGTACTTGTCGCCTATTGCAGATTTTGCAATAGTTTACATACAGTGTAGTATTTAGTACATTTTGGCAAAATCAGTTCCCCGCTACCAGTAAAATCTAAAAAGAATGAATCAGAAAACAAACAAAAAACAGAAAACATGATTTTTGAACAAAGAGAAAACACATCAGCAAAATAGAAAACACAACTGATGAAAACCTGCATTGTAGAGATTAGTAGGTAGAAAAATGCACAAATTTTCAAATGAAGCTAATGAACTTAATACTTTCATTTTCAAAATTTGTGCCACAGTACCGTTTGCTTGTCTGGTGCAGTCTTCGCAGTATCGGTCTTTCCTCCAGGATTTTTAACTCTGTGCATCAGCTGAATGTGCTGATCCAGCAGCACTCTTTTAGTGAAGGGTTGAGTAAGAGCTGGACAGTGTCTGTTAAAGAACAATAACATATAGTCACAATTATAGCAATTGTTTAGTTTTCAATTATTTTGACAGATAAAGTATGCATGCATTTTCTTTATTCTCATTAAACAGAGTTTTTGTTTTCAATTGCCCAGGAATGTATTAAAGTTTAAGAACCGTTTAAGAATACTTTCTGCAAATTATCAGGACACATACTTTTGTGTTACACATTTCGAGATCATTTCAAGGTGGATAACCAGAGTAAAAGTTTGGTCACATCTGTTTTAACTAATACATTTTTTCATTCATAGTGTGAAACTTTCTATGTTGGCAGTTTCCCCAGATTGAGGAAGTGATGCATGGTTTTGTGTGTGGACTACGCCATTTAATCGAGCAAACTCACGGGCAGGTGTAAACCTTCCTTAGTCCTTTGTGTTTGAGACGGTTGTGTCGGCAAAGACTGTGAGAGGAGCTAAAAGACTTGTCACACTGTCGACATGGATGTTTCTTCAGTATCTGTAGTTAATAAGAGAGAATGTCTAAGTTTAAAAAAATACTACGGCACTAGTAGCAAACGTTTTCATTTAAGTGGTTTCAAACATTAACCTTGCCATGTTCTCGCCTCATGTGAGTCACAAAGAGCTCCCTCGAGTTGAAAGGGCTGTTGCAATCTCCACATGTGTATCCCGAGCTGGAAGGGGTCTTAAGGTCAACTGAACAGCTACTGCTGGTTTTCTTTAACGGGGAAAGCAAAGGCTTCTTTTCTCCCTTGCCTTGACCATTGATGTGTCCTCCATCTTTGTTGTTGTCATTAAGGGGGCTGTTGCAGTTGGTGCTGTTGGAATTGGATTTTGTGCTGAGTGGAAGATTGATACCCAAGTTTGGTGGTCCCTCAATGGTCCTCAAGGTGCCATGGATGCCCTGAAAGGAGCAACATGAGCTATAAGTCACAATCAAAATCTCTGATTTGTGGTAAAAGAAAGAAATCTGGTTTTAAGTTAATAAGAAATTAAAAAGACATTTATTGTAAAACTACAGAAAGATATATAAAATGCTTACCTTGATGTGATCCAACATGAGCTGTTTCTGTGCATAATGCATGGAGCAGTCAGGACATTTGAATACTGAAACTTTATGATTTACAACATGCTGATCAAAATGTGTATAGAGCAGGGACTGCAGAGTGAAAACGGTATCACACATGGAGCACTTATAGATCACCCTGAAAGATAGAAAAAGGGCAGCACAATTTAAAAAAAAGAGCCTGCTTGTCATTGCATGGTGTAAAAAAGTCAACGCATCTAAGCTGTTATGGTGCAAATGATTCAATTTGTTTCTTTTTAAAACTACTATATTCAATTACATGAAATGAAAGCTGTTTAAACCAAAATTTGAAGCACAATTGGGGTCAAACCTGACATTTGTGGAAAAACAGCTGCCATTGAGCAACTGTTTCATCAGCACCACTAATGGTGGATGGTGTGAAAGGTAGTAAAAGGTTGCCATGTGGAAAAAGACACACCCAAGCTAAGCTACCGCATCTAAAATCCATTATTTCTGCTACAGATGAGGCAGTAAGGGTGATTTTCAACA
The DNA here is from genome assembly GCA_037177495.1 of Rhadinocentrus ornatus. NCBI lineage: Eukaryota > Metazoa > Chordata > Actinopteri > Atheriniformes > Melanotaeniidae > Rhadinocentrus > Rhadinocentrus ornatus. Next base: position 10,082,485 of record JBAMHW010000021.1, on the reverse strand, counting down.
TAAAAAGAAATTAGACATGGGTTTATAGTTACATTTCTGTGAGCCTGGGTAAAGAAAAAGAGCATGTGGTTGTGCATTGATGTTTTAGGCTGAAATAAAAAAAACAAACCTGCAAACTCTGAATACAGCTGACTCAAATAATTCTATTTGTGTATAAAACTATAATTTACTTCAAAGGTACAGCAGATACGCAGTTGCATATAAAACTTACTTGGGCTCTCCTGCCTTCACTCCTGGATGCTGAGTGTATGCATGTGAATGTGTTCCAGGGGCAGACTTGAAGGCCATGGGGCAGAGAGAGCATTTATAGAAGATCTCACAATGAGTACTCTGGATGTGGGACTTGAGAGTCACAACATCTGCAAAGATCACACTACAATGGATGCAGCTGGCGGGAGAGAAAATGGAAAAAAACACTATGAAAGTCTGATCTAAATCATTGAATTAAATAAAAATCCATTTGACTTGCTCCTATTAATGCCTCTTTTCATAAAGTGGATTAGGGCCTGGAGTCGTTCAGCACAGGTGTTGCGGACTCCATTTAGCACGGCTACTTAATCTGGTCCTGGTCGATCTATGAAGTTCTGCACATTGACTCATTAATTTGAGGCAGGTGTGATGGAGCAGGGGCATGTTGAAAACATGCAGGACTGCAGCCCTCATAGAACTGAACTGAGTAGCGCTGCATTAGAGGGGCTCATCCTAAATATGTTTTAAGAGAAACACAGCTAGTCTGGCTCTGTTTTACAGAAATACGTCTCCCAACCATTTTTAATGATCTCACAATTCACAAAAACCAACTCACCACATATTTCTAATAACTGTGCAAGCGTTATGAATATTGCTTTCTGTCTAAATCTGAGAAACATAACTTGACATAAAACAATCTGAAATAATAAAGAAAATAGTTAAATTAATGTACCATAATTCTATATGAAGTATTTATATTGCAAACATAGAACTACAGCAGGAACTGCCTCTGATGATAGAGCTGAGAAAATATTAGGTGGAACAGCTTTAACTGCTCAATTTATGACAAAGACAATAAAGCAGATGGGAAAGTTTATGGATGTAAGATAAATAAGGTTAATATGATACTATTTTATGTTTTTACTGAAAGGAAAGAAACTGTTATAGAAGGTATTCAAATAAACAAATATACATGTTAATACTGTTACTGGTCTCAATTGCAGATGCAAATAAATAAACTATTTTGATATTATGTAGAGATAACAGAGTGATGTTAGTCTTCTTATTTAACCTTTTGTTTTTATTACTTTTCTTCCTATGAGAAAAGCAAGAATTTATGTAATTTTAAAGCATTTATGCAGTCTTTAGGAATATCTCTTCTGCCTTTCCAAAAGACATTTAAATGCTTTTCTCTGGATTTTGGCTGCTTTTGTTCCTTTTTCTGTTCAGTTGTTCCCACATTGCTCTAAGAAAGTTGATGTCTGAGGTCTGGGGAAGATTAATCTTTCCATAAGACCTGTTGTTGATTATCAGTCCAGTTCTTGTAATATGTGGCATATCTAGACCCTTTCTCCGTAATTCCCTTTGTTATTAACAATTTGTTGACAGCCCCTCCTTATCTATTTTTTTTTTTTGCTAATTTATCAGTTATGTGCAGACACAACACTGGTTTAGCCCTTGGCCTTATTTCTTTTTGTGGACTGGTTGATGATTAATAGGTGAGTGGTTTTTTAGGTTAGCAAACAAACAAACAAAAACAAATTTCTCTGACAATGGTTTTGTGCAAGGATTGAACAGAAAATAAGTGGAAAAAGAAACCAAGAAAAAACTTTGAAAAGCTTTCAGAACTTTTACAAAAACGTCTGAGTCCTTGGAAGCATGGTATTTATAAAGATATGTGCTCAAGACTTAAACAAAATAAAATAAAAAATAAAACTTCTTCATGATTTAAGACTCAGGCTTGCATGCTTACTGTCACAAGTTGTGCTGCAAAAATAAACGCACACAATTCTACACCATGGACACAGTTCAATCAACATCCACCAGGCTCCATCAGCACCAATAAGTCAACAAATACTGTCCACATTAGCTAAACATTAAATAAATTATTGGTCATATTAGTCAACCTATCTTTAAACAACAAACAAACAAACAAAAAAACATTTTCAATTCATACTACAACCTGTTAATATACCAGGGTTATAATTTAACCATTTTTCCCTAAAAGGGTTATAGTGAATAGTGTCACATGGAGGGTCACAAGATTGTTAAGCTGGTTCAAAACATAATAAAAAGATTAATAATTTAAGTATCATTTTGGTAAAAAAAATAAAAATTTAAAAAATTTAAAAATTAAATAATGACATTAACTTAGTGTAGACCACTTGAGGAACAATTTTCATATATTTCAGTATAATAAAAAAAGCAAGTATAAATCATTCTGATTTCATATATATAATTTATATAATTCTGAAGTGAACTAACCGGTAGCCAACTCTGCGAGTGTAATGCAGGCAGTTCTTGGTGACGTGCGACTGGAAGTGAATAGATCGACAACTGGCTCCACACTCAGGGCAGATGTAAGGGGACTTGTGCTGGTGGATTCGCTGGTGTGACAGAAAGCTGCACTGATTTGGGAGAAGCATTTGGCAAATGGTACATGTTTTCTACAGGACAAAATAGAGGAGAAGAAACCATCAACTAATCTTTGCTTTTATGCTGACACTGGAACAATCACGTACAGAAATTATTCATCTGAACAAAAATAACATCAAGCAACATCAAAACAGTGTTATGTCTTACTTTCCTAAAGAAGATTTTGTCATATTTCACCCAAGTTATTCATCAGGAAGCATGATACCAAACTTCCTTACAGTTCACACATCACATACACACCTGACCACTCGACTCTGGTGCTTGTTGATAGTGCATGGCTAGTGAGCTGTCATCCTGAAACATTTCATTACACTCCAAGCATTTTAAGCTGTGCCGGCACAGCTTTGATGCATCATCCTCCAAGGGCATGGCTGCTACAAGAGGAACACTGCATGGAGCTGAAATGACAGCTGTTTGGTCTACATTACTAGCAATCTTTCCTTGGATTTGACCTGCAGGCGCCTTTGCTTGAGAGGTAGAGGTGATGCAGGTGACAGCAGGTGGTCCTGTTGAATTTGATGTACTAATCATCTGATCTCCAGGGATGGGTTTTAGAATTAGGTGTGAGCATTGCATGACCACCCCTTTGTCTTTGTGGCCTCTGGCATGAGACAAGAGGCTGCATTTGTTGTAGAACACCAGACCTTTGGCACAGTGGTTGCAGGTGACCTCGATTCTCACACTGCGGCGTTCGTAGTGCTGGGTTAGGCTTTTCTCAAGAGCAAATGAATCTCCACACTCTAGGCACTTGTAGCCCCGTGAGGGTAGAGAAATACAGGCTGAGGATGGTGGGGAGAGGTTTGGGATATACACAGGAACAGGATTCATGCTACTCAGGACTTTATTGAAAGCATCCACCACAGAGCCTTGAGAGCTAGTGAACACTTGAATTCTAGAGACCTTCTTTGAAGCCTGGCCAGTGAGAACTGTCTGTTGTTTGACTTGTGCTGATTGTTGCTGAGGCATTTTGGAGGAGGACATGGCCTGTTGCAGATCACAGGCAGCAGAGGACACTGTCTGAGGCAAGAGATTGAGCTTACTGAGATGGACTGTCTTTGGCACAAGTTTGGCATTTGCCAGACTGGACGCAGGTATCATGACAGTCTGCTGCTGGATGGCATTAGCAGCTTTCAATATGGCACTGCTGGCACTTTGTACTGAAGCTGCAGGGATGACAGTTGCTTTTACTGTGGTATTGTTAGCTAGCTTAAGGTTAATAACTTGTGAACCAGCTGTCTTGACTGCTGAGACCGGCAAGAAAGCTGTTGCCACAGGCTTGATAGTCATCTGCTTGGTTATTTCAATAGAAGAGCCTCCACTGGTGGTTACTACTGTAGCTGGTAACGAGGACCGTGTGGCCGATGAGAACATTGCACCAGCTGTTGTCATGACACATGGGCTATTCCCTCCTTTTTTCCTCCCTTCAGGATCAAACTCTGGGAGGACTCTTGTAACTGTTCGCTTGATCTGTCCAGAGGAGGTTTTTATGGTTTTGATCCTCACCTTTGGAATGACCGGGGTGGTGTCTGTGTTTGAGGCAGGGGAGCCTTTATTGCTGCTCTCACTGGTGATACTGCAGGGGCTATCTGGTTGCTTTGCTAACAACTTCTTTGCTAAATCTAGGGCTGACTCCTGCTCCTGGGGTCTCTCTGGACCCATGGGATTTTCTTTGGCCTGGACAGATTCTTTCTGTGTTTTAGCAGAAGCCAAAGCATCCATATCTCCAACAAAAGCCTTTTTGGCACTGAGTGCTGCTATCGCTGCTATACAAGATGAAAGTTTTGTGAAAGACTTGGCTTTTCCTTGGGAGGTACTGGACATCTCAACAAACCCTGGTGATTCTCTAACATCGCTGCACTCTTGACTTTCAGACTTGTGGACGGTATCCTTGAGGTTTTCTTCAGGTAAAATTAACAGAGAGGGATTGTTAGATTTAGAACTTCTGACAGCATTGTTGCTGTTTTGTTCAAGTCTTTTATCTTTGTTTACTCCTGGTTTAAATGCACCATCCACAATGGGAGATTTCTGGTCCTCAGTCTTAGCAGTGGACCTGATGCAAGTCTGAGCTCCCTGTTTTTCCAAGGGATCATCTACCTCAATTTTTTCATCATCATCAAACTCTTCAGCACTAGAGATTGGGCTAAACTGAATATAGGTAGATGATTGGTTATTTACTTTATGCCCCTCCTCTCTGGGAGCTTTCCATCCATTCTTGGTGTAATGAGCACCAGGTTTTACTGTGCACAAGCGGCCATTATGAAGTCCATTGCCAAATGAATGCGGTTGGGGATGAGATTTGAAATGTCTGTCTTTTTCTGAACCAGTCCCACCATGTTCACTTGTGTCCATGTTTCGAGTGTTTTTAACAATGACACTAACTCCAACATCATGTGCATTTGAGGAATTGTGAGGATCTTCTTCAGTGGCAGGCACCCCACTACTTGCTTGTTTTAGTTGTCCATCTTGTTCATCTTGGTGTCCAGATTCAATAGCGGCTTTAGGATCCACCATGTCAGGGATGTCAAAGGCCGCCAGCAGATCATCAAAGTCTGGCGTCTTCATATCTCCCATGTTCCCTGTCCTGTCTTGATGAGGTGATCACTGAAAACACAGATAAAATGGAAAAAAATAATTATTGTGCAGTTATCGCTAAATGCATATGTGCTAGCTTTGTACAAGATTATTTGATTAATATAAGTTTGGGGGGCTTTTTGCTGTTGTGCAATAATTTGTAACTTTGAGTTAATATGATTCAACAAAGTTAAAAATGACCAGATTTTTTATGTTTTTGCTGACACTTAGAGATCAAACTATTTCCTTAAAAAATCTGATCAATACGATATAATTATACTAAAGTTATGTCTTGATTAATGCCAATAAATGCTCACTTTCATGGCAATCTATATATTTGTCAGAATTTATCTTATACAAATCCTAGCAGGCATAGTTGATATTCTACTAAACTAATTTCCAAAGACTACTCAAAGTTTCTGTAATGGAAGTTTTCATATTACTGAAGACATAAATATCATAAAATTTTTTTTAGAGTAATCCTAACAGCAGATCGTTGTATCAATGGTGCAGGTTCAAATTAGGATACTGAATGTTTGTCAAGCTCTAATAGACACTGATTAACATCGGCCCTCTTAAAACGTGGTGCAAGTTGACCAAATTTAGGCTCCATTGTGAAGTTTGCAAATGTAAATGTACACCATTTTCTAAAATGGTAAATTTAGTCCAAAATGAGACCTTTAAACTTGACAATTTGAAAAGGAATTCCAAATCATGCCTCCCACAGCTATGACCAATATGGACAGTATCAAGAGGTGCCCACTGCTTTTCCATGTGTCTACTATTGATTTTGCTTATGTGTGTTGGAGTTTGATGCTGGGACATGAAGGCTGCAGTAAGAAAATGTTCTCTCTTGGAAAAAAAAACCCCATACATTTCAGATTTAAAAAAAAGAAAGAAAGAAAAAAGGCAAAGCCATACACTGCATATTCAGTATAAATTCCTATAGCTGCAATTTGTGCCCTTGTAGTTTTTAGACTGCAGACTGGCTGCTCAGCTCACTGGAATGGGTAGATCAGACACTGGCTGGTTGAAGCTAGTCCATCCATTGGCTATGTACATATGCTTAGTCCAGTGCTGGGTTTTGGGAAGTTGTTGCTGGAGCCTATCCCAGTTGCTAATGGCTGAGAGGCAGGGTACACTCTGGACATGTCACTTGTCCACTCATGCTCACATTCACACCAATTCCAGGGAGAATTTAGAACAAACAATTAACCTAAAATGCATGGTTTTGGAGGGAAGCTACCCAGAGAGAACCCATGCATACATAAGGAGAACATGCTTCCAGAAACCTTCTTGCTTTGAGGCAACTGTGACCCACAGTACAGCCCAAGAAGCTAGTCATAATAAACCATTACAACACTGCTGGAATTAAACATGTGTGTGAAAGAGTTTATCTAGAAAGAAGTCATGTAGTAAGGACAGAAAAACAAAAGAGAGAGTAGTGTATCACAAACACAACCAAAGTACCAGAAACACACACACACACACAAAAAAAAAACTAAACAAAAGTAGCTCTTAGTGTATAAATCCACTGGACAACTCAGTGACTGTGTCAGCATGCAGAGTATGAGGAATGAGGAGTGATCAGAGATGAGTGTGATTGTGCAAATGCAACCACGCCTCCAAAGAGGCTAGAAGCCGAATAGGGCGAGATCCGGGCGATCAGAAGCAATCCCAGAGCACGAACCACAAGCACCCCACCACAAAGGCCAGCCGGACCCGCCCCCAGAGGGCAGCAGAGGAAGGCCACAGCCTCCCGCGGTCACAGAGCACCAGCCATCCAGAGCAAACAGAGCGCAGGGTCCAGAGCTCCGAGAGCCCAGAAGACAGAATGACAATATTCATCCACTTCATCATTCCCTATTTCTAAAATTGTATTTATTTAATTTTTACACATAATTTTTTGTTTTACTTACTATTTAGTACGTTTTTGACACCAAAGCCATGTAGTGAAGTTTTAAATTTAAGTTTAGGCACCTAAACTATCATTCATACTTTAGGTTTAGGACAGGGATCTCCAATTCTGGTCCTTGAAAGGCCACTGTCCTGTAGGTTTTAGATGGTTTCCTCTTTTAACAAACCTGGCTCAAATGAATAGGTCATTGTGCAGACAACAAACTGTTGGATCCATTAAATTTTAATCAAGTTTGTTGAAACCGCAAAACATCTAAAACCTGTAGGACAGTGGCCCTTGAGGACTGGGGATGGAGATCCCTGTTTAATCAAAACAATCAAAGCTGGGCTTAAGATAAAACCTCTCACAAAGTCTTCCATTTGTTAGAAGTTAGGTTAAAAAGCTCATTATTCAATGTTACCAGGATGATAACCCTTACACCTTTACAAATTATGCAAAATATGGCATATACATGAAAGAATATTTTGAAATATCTTATTTTGATTGTTATGATGTATGTCATCAACAATAGATCTACAAGAAAAAAAAAAAGAAATTTGATCACAGCTATTTCATTATTTGTCATGATATAATACTCTGAGATCATAACATACATAACATAGCCTCTCTTTTTTATTGCATCGGAGAGCATAATCATACTGCAGACTTTCCTATATTGACTTCAGGTGCTGATAACATGCCTACAGCATCCATTTTGGTTCCAAATGCAAAAATTTCAAAAGATTAGCTATTGAAACTATGATTGTAGCTAACCTACTGATGATAGATTAGCTACAATCATGAGGTTGGTATTAAAAAATGGCAGAAGGAATGAGATTTGTTATGAAGGGAGAGGGCAGACAACAATTGCAGTGAGGGTAAAAAAAAAAATGGCTGCTGAGCTGTGTGAAGCTGCGACAGGGAGAGGGAAAGGCCTGGTGGAAAGAACAGCAAGCCACGACAGCAAAACTAATCGGACGTAAGAGGTAAATAAAGGTTTAATAAGAAGAATACACAACACAAAATACCTGTCAACAACAACAGTTTAATGCACATGCACTGGTACCTTCTGAAATAGACACTGTGTAAAAGACAGCTACAATCTAAGTAAAATGTATGAAAAGTAATGGTGGAGACATGCAAGTGAATCAGCAACTCCTCACCCTCTTGCCTCCGTCCCTCCAGCCACTAGCAAAACCTTCTTTCCTTCCTTCCTTCCATCCTGTAACAGAGTCACAACACTACTAACCCACAAAAGCCATTCACCCCACCCTGCCTGAAAAAAAAGTCTTCCCAACCAGGCAAAGGCCCAGAATACGGGGTCAGGTTACATCCAAAGATCTGGTAAACGGTGGTGCTGGTAAGGATTATCTTCAGTAATTTCTGCACCATTTGCAGCTCAGAGACATAAACAGACACATAGATCATGCTCCTGTGTGTGTGTGTGAATATGTGAGGCAGGCTCTCAGCTACAGATTCACAGACTCCCAGCCAGCTACATCCCCCTGCCCTCGCTCCTTCCCAAATTTCCCTGCTCCTCTCGCAGTGAGCCATGCTGCGTAGCCCTTCGACATTCAGTCAGCAGTAGCAGCAATAGTGTGTGTGCCATGATAGCTAGTGTCTGAGCTGCTAAAGGGCTGCCATAGAGCAGCCAGGGCTATCTCTATCCCCGTGGAGCACAGAGACGGCATTGTTCCTGTCAGCCTTCAGTCTGCCTCAAACCGGTTTCAACTGGTTCCGGTCACCCAACATAAAGCCTTGTGCTGCAGAATGGCCTCTGAATCAAACAGGAAGAAGCTGTGTGCCCACCTCCCAGGAAGCACTGCAACATTTTTCATTGAATTTGTGAATATTATTGACATGATTTCATAAACAGGAAATAGGTTATCACTTTGGAATTACTCCATAAAAACACAAATAACACGGCAGAAGAACATATCATGTTTGGTTGGAAACAGATAATATGACATAAGCAGCTAAAAAGATCATTTTTGCCAAATAAACTATGTTACATACAGTTTTAACAGACAAGGCAAAAATTATGTACAAATGCATTCCTGATGAAGAAACAGATGATTCAACACAGGTAATTGTGATGGCAGTAAAAACACAGTCTAGGCCTGTTTCTTACCCTTTTCCCTCAGTGCTCTCACTACAAATATCTTAATAGCCGCCTAAAAAACCATCATGTTTCCCCCAGCAGCATTAGACTAGTCACGGTGGTGTAAAAACAAGGAATGTGAGCACAACACAACAATGTAACATGATCAAACTGAACCATCCATGCACCATTTTTATCAAACACAGCACCCTGCCCCACCTACACCCCCACAGAGACACACATGAACATAAACATGCTCTCACATGCATATATAGAGGTAAACATGGCATACCCTTGTTAGATTTTTTCCACTCTGAGAGATAATCAATGGGAAAAATTCTTCCTGTAGAGGCCTCAGCACCTGCCTTTAACAGCCCCAACCACTTCAGCCTCCATCTTTCTCCTCCCTCACCTTCCCTTCTCCCCCTCTTCCCTTTCCTCCTTCACTGAGTCAGTCCTAGATTTCAGTCCCAGTCCAGGCCCTGTTTTCTCCCGAAGCCCCTGCCACCACCACCACCACCATCTCCACCACGGCTGTACATGAAGGGACGGATGGAGAAAAGGGGCAGTGTTCAGCAGGCGAATCGGGCCTTTTGTCTCAGTCTGTGCAGTGGGGTGAGGGGACTCTCCACTCTGGCTCGGGAGCAGCAGCAGCTGGTGCAGAGAAAGAGGAAAGAGAGGGAGGGAAACAGGGGGAGGTGGAGGAGATGGAGAGGAAACAGAGGACAAGGATATGAGCAGAAATGTATAATATGGCCTTGTATCTGTACATTTTCTTCATATTTTAGGCCTTTACCTTGGAACAATCCCAATACAAGATTAGTGTATAAAAGGGATTAATGAACAAATCATGCATTCCCCAACGATCAGCAGCATTAAACACAGCATTGCTAGCATAATCAATAAATAGCCAGTGCCAGTGTTAAGGCCCAACTCAATGCCAAAGTCAATGAGTCTTCTGCTTGTTTTTTTGTTCTTTAAGATATTAGGGCAGTAAACAGATGGAAACCAGCTGCCTACAAAATATTCACATAACACAAAACAAATGACAAATAATTACATGATGCATGAGAGGTTTTACATAAAAGGATGCAATTTACTCTACCATGTAACAATTTCACTCCTTCCTATGACATTTTACATCTGCAAAACATGAACTGTATGGACGTGTTTTGAAAATTCTTCAAGCCTACCCGCACTGAAAGAAAGATACAAAGTAAAACACAAAAATGAATGTATGGGATCCAAAAATGAGCTTGCAAATTCACATATATCATAACCTACCTGTAGAGAGAACTGCAGAGAGAGGCTGTTAGTAATAGGTCTGACTCTCATAGACCTGCTCCCAGTCTTTTATTCATCTTGGTAGAGCTACCAAAGGCAGCTAACAATGCTGTAGCCTAAGCTAATTCTCCTTAATGTAAATGACCATACCAGGTTAATTCACCTTACCACACAAATAGATTTTAAAACCCTGCAAGAGCAGCTAAAGTTCAGCACATTTGTATATGTAATAAAAGGCCCTTGTGGTGTCTCCTGCCTCTATAAACTATGACAGATTCAGTGCGGGAGGCTGAGGTTGCTCCCCACTCCTTTCAGAGTCACATGACGTCATTCTGCTGCCATTCATTTTGTCTATAAGAGGGGCTGCTAAAAGCTAGCCAGCTTTTTTTCTTGTTGTTTTTGGCCAGAGATATCACATACAAGCTTAACATTGAAAGTTGAACGGAGACAGAAAATGAGAGAGAAAAAATCATGTTCTGTATTTGCTTATTTTCATCAAATATCAGCGAATGAGATGTAGATAACAATCAGTTACATCCTTTGATACAATCTAAAAATGTTTCACAAAGATTAATAGGTCTATAGGCCCCTATATAATCATCACAGTCCCATATGTAATCAAAAGCTATAGATCGAAAATCAGCAATGTTTTCCTTTTGCCCTTTTCTTCCACTGAAAGCAGCTTTTCCCACCCTTTACGCTTTCTGAAGTGAGACAAAGACAAATTCTACCATAGACCAGGACTGAGGGGAAAAGATGTATCTTCATATCACCCAGGAAGCTCCAGATTCCCAAGTTAACCTCTTCATAGCCAGTGCTTTACAGGAACATTGTTCAAAACCGTAAAAATTTATTCTAAATTAAATTAAATTTGTATTTTGGGGGAGATGTGCATAAAGTGATGCACAAAATATAACTAAATGTTTTAATATAATTTAATTTTATTAGTCAAGACTCAGTTTGTATAGACATACAGTATGTGTGTGTGATATCAATTCAATAAACATGATGTTTTTAGTGCACTTGTGTTTTCTGGTTAAAATGACACAGTACTTGCATAACAACAATGACAATCAGAAGCAATACATTTTTAAATCCCTTTACTGCCTTTGAGAAATTTGGTGAGGGAGCTGGCAAATGATTTCACAGTCAAAACAGCAATGAAGGGTGAAGATCACATAATGGAAAATCATCTATTTTAATTGATGCTTTCCCAATGAAAGACCTCTCTTAAATGTCCCTCTTTTACTTTTCATAAAGCTGGCATTATTAAAGTCATGACACCATCATCAGAATACTTAGTGTATCATGCGAAATTGAAAAGAATAAATGAAAATGACTAAAAAATAGAAAGGTCATTATTATCAGAGCTCAAAACTAGAAAGCAATTCCTTTTGCTGTTACATTTGGTCATCAAATAAATTAAATTACCCAAAAGAGATGTACCATTTTACATCTATATTTTGCTATATCTACACCAATTATTGGCAAATAAAGATATCTATGTAGATTTCAGCAAATCAAATAGCCTCATTCTCCAAGTTCATGAATGTTTCACATATGAATTATAATGTTACACATATGGCATTTAAACTAAGTTATAATACTTGACATTTTGCAGCCTAAGCCCTGTCTAAATTCACCCCACAGTGCCACCTGCTGTTTCAACCTCCTAAAAAGTGGAAAGCATATGATTACATTTGTAGCTTGAATCGGTGCTTTTACATTTATACACTGTATTGTGTATATGTCCTTCCAGTGAGTAATAGTTCTTTTACTTGAACATTTTTTGAAAAGGTTACTTTATGAATTTAAAACCCATAATTACACATCAAATGTGCTGAAAGCCTTTTAAAGTACTTTGACTTGGTTTAATTGTGCTGCTTGGTAATAATAGTGTGTTTCTCTCTGTGCAGGGGATCAAGGCGAAGCAATCAGACATGAGTGGCTGTTTATAAAGTTTTGAGTTAATTGAAAACCTTTGCAACCTCTCAGTGTGCAGCCATGTTAAGAATCAAGTATTTCAGCAGTGCATTTGCTTCCTTCTCTAAAAAAAAAAAAAGCATCCTGTAGTCTCCAATAAGAATAAACCAACAAATATTTCAGATGGCACTGCACCGTACCGTCCTACCTGTTGCTGCCCTTTGAACATATGTGACTCATCCTGCTTTGTTAAGGTCATCCTTGGATGAGGATGTGATATGTTTTCAAACCATATATACTCTCCAATATCCTGCAGGGATGTGTGTAAGGTTGTGACCTGACAATACCCAGAGGAAATCCTCAACCTTTTCAACACAAAATGTTACTTACCTGTGTGGACTTCTTATCTGTCCGCATTTCTTGCCCCTACAAACTATATGTCAATACTGTCGTGAAAAGGATCAGTCAAGTATGAAAATTTGACACAGACTCATGCTTGGGTGCTTCATTGTAAATGAGGACTGCTTAAGTCACATTGTTGATCTTTCCAGAAGCCCAAACACTCTGTAATAAACTATTTGCATACCATGCATCAAGAGTTATTAGGTACGCCTTTGTTAATTTAATGTAACACAGCAGGTGTTGATGACAGCAAAAACAATTGTCATCATCATCATCAGTGACTGTTATTGTTTCCTGTTTGCTTTAAAAACATGCAATTATAACTGATGTAATAAGTAGTAGACTGCAAATGAGCAGTAATAAGTCAAAAGAAAGAAAATGTTTGTATTAAAAGAGACCAAGCAACACAAGAAGTTCTTCTTAAGATGTTTCTTGTGTTAGATTATTATACATTATTCTTCTCCACTGACATCCAAGCTGCAGGTTATCTGAAACAATATTATGTTTTAAATCTTACCTGTTGCCCCTAAATAAAGGAACATATTTTTTTAGAGTTTATTGGAGAGTCAGGAGATGTGGTACAACAGCAGGTGGTATATGTCTTTTTCAATGTCTGCATGTTATAACTCGTACATATTAAAAGTTGGTCTGTGTGTCTGCAGTCTACACTTACCAGATAAATTGTGCAACCAGGAATCAGCCTCAGGAGTCCACAATTGACTTGTGGGAGGTAAATTAACATTTCTATGAGCTTTTCTCGCAACCACTCAGGAATCCCAAACCCCAATGTATTAACTTTTTCTATTTAGAAATGATTCTATATTATGAAAAAGGACATTTTACATAATGTAAAAGTTTGAGTCTTTTATACTTTCTAGCTGGTGATAATTCTTCTGGTTGTATAAGATTTTAACTGGACTTCAGCAACTTTTGGTCTTACGGCATAACACACAGTAACATCTGTGTGCCAATCGCCAAAAGCAAGTTTTAGAACACAACATTAAAGAAAAGACTTTGTTTCAGAGCTCACATTTCAGAAACGTAAAGCACAAATACTGTATCTTCCATAAGAGAATGACACAACATTTTAAAATATTTGGTTTGTGAAATGTTTGTTATTCTGGGTTTGTGTACTCTGAAATGTTGTTGTGTTGTCTGAAATGTTTTATGATCTCTGTTGGGTTTTCACCACAGTGTTACAGTAGATCTTCTAGCAGGGTATTACCATTAATAGGAATGTACTGCGGTATGATCAGTGGTGGCTGTTAAATTAAAGAGGTACTTTAAAGAAAAGGGCAAGAACACAGAATCCTCGACATAAAGAAGCTGTGATTGTGACTAATGGAAAGTCAGGTTAATGACTTGTACGCTGTGAGATTTCAGATTATTTCCACTTCTGAGGTATAATTGAAATTTTTTTGCAAACACAACAAACTGAACCATAATTTAAGACAGCAAATCTGACATGCCTCCTGTTGCTTTGAGTTAGCCGTTTTGGTTGTCAGCTATCTTGGTTATGTGAAATCAGTCATGATGGGGTGGATCAGACTGACAAATTGCAGCTGTAGAAGTGACTTGTTAACAACAAGAACTCCATCCTCGAAGATATCCTGCTTTATAGTCTATCTTCCACTAAAGTTATTCATGATTTACATTATGAATGTCATGCTGTTGTGAGGACTTTTTAAAACTTATTATTATGATTATGAACTTGTTTGAAAAATGCTTTCTGTCAGTTTCACAGATTAAATGGAATCTAACTCCTTTGTTGTAATTAGAGTGGCTTCAGGATGTAAACCGCTCATTTATGGCATTTTTAGACAAAAGCAGAAGCCCTGTCCACCTTGCTTTAACCCTGTTGAACTTAATATTTCACCATTACTACAGACAGTTGGACGAAATCTGTGTAAAGTAATAAATCTGTTCCTCAGCAGCCCAGTCTCATGATAAAAATACAACCGCAAGAAAGCATCAAACTTAATAGTCATGCAAATGTACATGAATAACGACGTTGTTTTGCGGCTCAGCATAGTTTAAATGAATGTATTTTGGTCGTAGGTTGAAAATGTGAGGCCAGAATGTTTTGCATGTTTAGCAGAGTAGTTGTTACTGAGAACCAAGATTATTTTATCCCCATACAAATCCATAAAATCCTCTGCATTTACTGTCTGCCTGACTTGCTGCTTCTTTCTACAGACTGTAAATAATGAATGCAGCCACATGACATAATCCCATTGTTTTGTAAAGTGTCATTTTAAAATCTTGAGTTTAAAATGTTGCCAACATTGCCATCTTTTTTTAGCCAGATGTGTTTGGAGAAGAAGATGGAACTGGAAAGCAATTCTTGAAATCTGATCTATAAATGAACATGAGATTATTTTCTGAGTTTATTTTCAATGTTTTCTGTTGGGTGATGGAAGTAACACACTTGTTAACAGTGTTCATGTAATCAAATTAAACTCTTTTAATTACACAAGACCAGTGATGGATAATAGTAATATGAATGATACTATGGGATGTTGAGAAGTTAAAAACACTAAATTCAACCTGCTCAGACTGACATGAGTGGATTGAAAAACTATAACTA
>JBAMHW010000021.1:10041287-10066995 GCA_037177495.1 Rhadinocentrus ornatus | reverse complement strand
TATGGGATGTTGAGAAGTTAAAAACACTAAATTCAACCTGCTCAGACTGACATGAGTGGATTGAAAAACTATAACTATTTTATTTCAATAAAAACTGTGAAATCACATGAACAATAATTTGGTGAAAGGCTGCAAATGCATTTCTTGCTAAGACATCTCAGATGCTGCACTGTTTTTATTGTTGGACCCATTCACAGAGGACCTTTTTGATTTGAATCCTAGTCCGTTTGCTCGGAAAGTTCGCTTTGTTCGTGAATGTACAAACAAATTTGAATTCGAATCAAAAGAGCAGACTTGGTCAGCATACAACGAAGGTCTCGATCCGCTTCAAGTGGACCAAATACAGGAAGTGGACTATAAAACAAAGTGCATTGTGGGTTCAGGACATGGCATGGTGACATAAGCAGGTGTGCGACAATAGACACCTCTGGCCGGGACAACTGACTTGCAGTCAGACGTGAAAGAATTTCACGATTTTAATTTGAATTCTCATCAACCCAGGGCCGAACTGATGCTCCATATTTAGCTCTTATGTACTAGAAAATTAAGTTGCTCTGCTTTATCAACAGATGAACGTGTTTTCTTCGTTGTGTGTCTCCTGAACACATTCTTGGTCCCGAAGAATTTTGCACCCCCAACTGAACCGAGTCCCCAATCGAACCAAGTCAAACAGACTATCCTGGTGTGAATGCACCTGACTTACCTGGTTAAAACTAGCTGTGACTGTGAGCACATGATGATCTGCAGGTCACTCATTGGTTCCTTTTTTGAATAAAATCTGGAAACCTGCATAGACCACAAGCACACACATCTGTTTCTCAGATTAAACTGCTGGTGGTTTAGCTACATTGTGAATTTCTGACAAAGAGAAAAGGACTCCTGCTTATCTGAATGATTCTATTAAAATAATAAAATAGGCTATCCATGATGACAGGATAATGCTATGGGCAAGCCATAAATAAGTCCTGCTCTTTGCTTTTTTGTGTGTCATTCTATCTTTCTTTCTAAATGTAGTGGATTAAATTTCAGGAACAATTTTTAACTTTTTTTTTTTTTTTTTTAGCTCTACCACCTCTATCTTCCAACTGTAGATGTTATTGTAGGCTACATACAATCTGGTAGGCTACAGGTTTCCCTCACCTGTGTGTAAATGAGAATAGATACTCCACCCATTCACTTTCAAAAGTATCTCACCTACAAATTTTAAAGAGGAGTCATCCTTAAATCCGTTGGTTGCCTGAGGTTCAAAATGTTTGCCAAAGAAATTATATTTAGTTGTATTACTTTTACACGACCTTTTCCATAGTTACTTACACGAATAATCTGCACATTTCTTCATATTCACGACCATTCTCTTGCTAGACGGAAACCAACAAATGACGCTGACACATCCTGCAGTCACCCCCAAAATATCTGGGCAAACAACAGCGATAAGTAGCCTAATCAAAGACTACAAATTATAATTTGTCATCACTTTCTTCTTTTGGCGGCGGTTGCGTGGCACTGACGTACAGCTGTATCAGGAGGGGCATTTAACTTTCATCATTAGTCATTTCTATCAACGAGATCAGGAGGCAACTTCAGCAAGTCCGCAGCTGGACGCCGGTTTATCGTCCAATCAGCGTAAAAATCTACTATGCTGGAGAATTTCTAAAGTTATATTAACTGCTGCTTAAGAATTATTATACGAGCTTTAGATCTGATATTTTCTCATACAATGGGCGGAGTGTGCTTATGTAATTCATGGACTTGCAGACCGCTTTGGTCTATTTTTATTATCCTGGCTGCAATACCTTGTTTCTTTCACTGCTCAGAGAGTCCTGCAGCAGTTGTTGGAAAAATGTACCCTCGCGGCAATCACTGGGCAGTAGGTAAGTTAAATGCACATTTTAAAGTAAGAACATTAGTTTTAATTCAATGGACTTGCCATTTCTTTCTTTATCTAGTGATAATATTTAGAACAAATCATTTAGAGGTGATTTTTTTTTATTTGAACAAAATATTTATGCCTTTAAAACCTGCATTCTTTATTGTATTTTCCCATTCTGAAATATAATTTTCTTAACAAAAATATAATGTTTTTTTGTCTGACAGCTCAAAAAAACAAGTACATTATGTCTGGTCACCGTTTGACTGCTCCACAAATGTTAAAGTGATAAATCTGTTATAGAATGCTGAATTAAACCAATTCAATAATAAAGAGAATTGTTTGATTTAGGACTGGATTGCATTTTATTATATTCTGAACATCTAGATTGTGTCTAACTTCCCAGGTCATTTAATGGGGAAGAAGAGCATTAAGAGCCAGCCTGAACTGGATGAGGCAAACCTTGACAAGGACTACCTCACATCCTCAGAATCAGTCAGGATCTCTGAGCTGGACCGACATCAGAGATCTATGGGGGCTCTGCAACCAAAGAACCGAGAAAACATGAATCCCCGAAGGATGCTTCAGTTCCACCACAGCTGGAGAGAAGAGGAGAGAGCGGAATATCTCCAAGAGGTCAGTCTGTAGATTTAACTTCCTTTACTTCTGATTCTTAAAGTGGTTAAAAGTATAATATATTTTCTCCCTTTGATCACTGTTTTTATAGATGTCTGATCTGCTTCTTCTGGCTTTGAAGCTGCAAGACAACGGTTCGTCCTGAATGCAAGACAAAACACGTTTTAAATTAACACTGTTATTGACCTTAACTTTTCTGTAACTGCATATGAACACTGTGTATATTTGCTGCTGTAAGAATGTGCTGGAAATGTGAAAAAGTATAATTTTGAGTCATTTTAAATTTCTACATGCTCACTTCAGTGTTTTGACTACTGAGTTATCTGACAAGGTTGAGTAAGCTGAAAATCTGAAATAAATGTAATATTGTCATTGCTGCATTGTGGATGTCAGATCATTCTTTACTTACACACCATAAGTGATCTCCTCTTTTCATCAAATATTTGTTGTTATTGTTTCATAATACATATTATTGTAAAATGAAAATGATAGCTGGAACCTTTGAATGTGTAAAGTGGAGGGGCTTTTTGGTTCTGTTGTACTGCGGGAGGATATTTGTTGGTTCCACGTGTTCCTTTGACTAACGAGCTATTGCAAATCAACGCAGAGTCGTTGTAGGGAGCATCTTCCAGGATGACAAAGCCACATGATAACCAATCCCCTTCAAGAGATGCTCCATTTTCCTCATGCGCTCTATATTGTGCACTAACCCGTTTTGACCACTAGGTGGTGCGCAATGTCAATTTTAATTTTATCTGTTTCTGAGTCGTTTTAAATATCTTTCCAGTAAACTGGAGCATAAAATGTAAACATGACCATGATTATAGATAAAAACAGGTCATGAAATTACTTTTCATTTTGGTTATAGCTTTTCACACGAGAAAAAAGGCACATAAACAAACAAAAACCTAAGTTTTTTGTCTGCTTTAGATATTTGGATAAATGATGATCAGTTTTATTTTTAGCTCCCAGGGTACAGTAGCAGTCAATAGGAAATGCTAATTGAAACAGTTTGGTAAACACATATTTCTCTTAAAGCCAAAAGAAATTTTTCACTCTACTTCTCTTTACTCATTTGTGACGGATGATTGGCTAACAATGGAGGAGCAAGTCACTTTCACCCCCATTACGAGTCTAATCCCATAAGGGAATGGGATACAGTTTACAGGAGTTAATGAGGAGAAATAAGTGGGATGACCGACTTGTTCTCTACAACATAGAGGGGGTCCAGGAGTTTAAACCACTTAAGTGTAACAAACCCACCATGTTTTTTTAATGTTACATTGAATTAAATTATTGGCATGACGGTTTAGACTTTAAAATGTGTCTTTTAGCATTCAGTATGAAAAAATATACATATTGTAAAATGAAAGCCTCAATCAACTACTTAACAATAGCTTTTATATTTCATTTCAGGTATAATTTCTCTTCCTGAATGTTTTAATTCTCCCTAATCGAGACACCATCCACCACTGAAAGGGCTATACTCACTATTTCCATTTTTGGTATGTGCTGAGTTTGAAGACTGTACTCCAAGACTGACTGACCCAGCAAATATCTTGACATAAATATGATCTTAGTAGATGAATTACAGGTAATTGGTGCTGTGCTGAAATATTTTTCCTTCCACACTGCATTCATTGTTGACAATCACATTTTTTACAGTTTTATTCCATCCAACATCAACGACAAATCTAATTGTCCCAAAAGTCCCAAATAATTTAGGAAAATTAGAAAAGTCATACATTTGTAAACAACGTTTTAGATGTAGTGTTTATTCTTTAGAGAAAATAATGACATTTGCTTTTTACAATTTTTTTATGAAAAAGAGAATCTGATCCAAAGTGAAAAGTTATCCACTATATATGAGCAGAGTAAACAGATAATGATGGCTACCGATGGAAGGATTTTGTTAAATTGGCAACATAAGACTGCATTAAGGATGGGACAGGGCTGACTGAATACTAAGATTTACAGTAAAAATTTACAAAGATGATAAAAGTGAAGAAAAACACCAGAATACAGCAAGGAATTTAGGAGTTTCATACTTTACAGGAATTTCACAACTGATCTCACAGCTTTTCAGGAAATCTTGTGTTAATGAGGATGAAGTCTTGAATCCTGTAGGGTAACTGACGTTATCGCTCTTTAAAAATTCCCATTACAATCCCATCAGCAGGAAGGTGGAGCATTTAGAAAAGTCAGCATGGGGATTTCTGGGTCCTAATGTCCAAAAAACTTCCACTTAGCATCACCACGTCTTCCCAATAGAATGAATGTGTTCCTTGGCCTTCATCCTCAATGAGGCAATACTGGAGTTCCTCAGGTCAGCGGAGCACTGGTATGCCGGGGCCGGGGGGCACATAGAGCCGATGTGGGGCAGGTGAGGGTTGTGTCCCAGGGCTGAAGAGCTGAATAAAGAGGCCGGCAAAGAAGAGGGCATGGAAGGGGGAGGAGAAGGAGCGTAAGTGCCCGGAAGGTTCTGTGCACTGCTGATGAAGCCCGGCAGGGACTGCAGGGAAGCGGAGTTGGTGATCGGGCTGGAGAGCCAGGGGTCTAGTTGAAAGCCAGAACCCAGGGAGCTGGTGGGAGAGCGGCTGAATGAGAGCAGAGAGGTAGAGGGGGTGTCTTGCAGCTTGATGGAGCTCACCTCCAGCTTCTCTTGACGACGCCACTTGGCCCGCCGATTTTGGAACCACACCTAAAAAACAAAATTGGAACTTTTTGAGCACTTTTAATGGAAAAAGTGAGATTAAAAAAAGACAGTAAACTTCTATGCTTAAAAATTTAGGTTTTTTTTATGCAAGAAAATATGCTTTATGATAGGATTTCAATCATTTAAAAGAAAAATATTGTATATTAAAAATGTCAGTGAAAATTTAAAAATTTAATTAAGCTGTGTCACTGCAGGCAAAAAATGTCCTTTTAGGGTTTATTAGTAATAAATTATGAACAAAAAGAACATTTCTTTTGCAACAAATTATAATTTCTTTTAAATTCAATTACAGTACATATTTTAAATATATATTTGTTCTTAGTATTTTAAAAGGTTTTGATATAAAGATGTAACATAGATAAGAAAAATATATCTAAATATAAGATGTTAAAGTTTGTATCATGTTTTATACTTATGGTTGATGCATCGCAAGACTTAAAATGTGGGACAAATAAAGTTGATTTAAAGAAATTATGTTCTTTATATTTTTTATTTTGCCATTTTTGTTGCAACAAAAAAGGCAGAAAATGTATTTACTAAGGAATTTTTTTAATGTCAATTTTTTCATTTTCAAATCATTGAAAGCCTTATTTACCCTTGATCCCTTGGTTTTATGGACTTTCTATCAAGGATAAGAACAGCCTGAAAAAACTTTGTTTGGATCTGCTCAAAGATATCTAGAGTCAAATCGAAAAACTGGAGTTCATTCTGGGACAACCCTGAAAACGAAGGCCTCCACCATCATCAGCCAAAGTCATCACAGTGAGTTTGTGATGATGCCTTCAAGTTGTTGCTGCTGCACTCACTTGAGGAAAACAAGGTACCTCTCCAAGTCAGTTTATTCCTTTAGTTATCAGGCTATATTTTAGATTATATTTTTTAAAATTGATGTTAATTTTACCATCTTTCTTTTCATTCATTATTTTATTTTATTTTTTACTTAATTCTATATGATTCTTGTGTCTGTTGAACTAGCTAATGTAGACAACTATTCTTTTCTTTTGGAACTTAATAGCTTGGAACAACAACAGGCAGTATAACACATTATTAACACCTGAGTGTGGGCCTTGAATTATGGCAAATAGATCTACATCTAGTTATTTAGACAGGGTTACAGTTATTATATAGATGAAGATATGTTGTACAGGATTCATAATTCAGTATGTGTGCCCATATATACATACATTTGCTGTTTGTACATGTTTTCTCACATATGATTATAGAGTGCATTTTTTTCCATGCAGAACCGGGTCACATAAATAAATTGGACAATAAACAGTAATAATTAAAAAATAATAATAATATAAAAGGATAAGAAATCAGTTAAGATATTTAGAAAGTGGAGCGTATCTTCCTCTAAATAAAGGGAGCTGCAGCTCCAACTTATAAAGTGTTTTGTCATGTTGACATTTCTTAGATTGTCGACCTGGAGCGAAGACTAATGTTCTGTTGACGGATTTGTTGACATGTTATATGAATATGAGCGAACCCCAAATTAATTTATTTCAGTAAAGTTGTCTGAATCTGAATTTGATATGGCCTTTTTTAGTGAGTGATATATCCCCCATTGGGCCTCCATGCAGAGTATTATTGGTTTAAAAAGAAATGAAATATTTTAGGGGCATACCTGCACTCGGACCTCCGGCAGGTTGACCTTCAGGGCCAGCTCCTCTCTGCTGTACACGTCCGGGTAGTGGGACTTCTCGAAAGCTTGCTCCAGTTCGTGGAGCTGGAAGGTGGTGAAGGTGGTCCGGTTCCGCCGATGTTTCTTCTTCTGGTTTTCGTCGTCGGACAGTTTTCCGTCTCTGTCCGGCGAGTCTGGACACAAAGAGGCTTCACCAGTGCTGCTGCCGCAACACACACCTGTCGAGAGAAGACAGCGTCAGGACCCGGAGGAAAACTGTGAAGTGGAACAGTTTGGCCAAGTTTTTGGTTCAAAACAAAATCCTGTTAGTTCCATGTAGCTCTGATCCAGTTTTAAAAGTTCAAATAGATCTATATTTTATTCTTAATGAACTTCTACAGAGTTCGGCGCTGGGCTACTCTACGAAAAATAAAATAAACTAAATTAAACGTGTACAAACCTTCAACTCAAAACACTTATTTTCTCTGACTTTACTAAAAACTGGTTAAAACTGAATGTACTCACTGTCACAACTGTCTGAGTAATGATTCTTCTTCATTTGGGTCACAATCACATTCCCGCTGCGCTCTGTATCTTTGACCAGAACTTTTTCTGACACGCTGTAGGAGGCTGATTTGTGGAAGATGGTGTCCTCTTTAAATCCCAGTATGGCCTCTATGCTGTGGATCGTGGACGAGTTGTTCCCAGGACACTGGACCGAGCGCGTGGCGGAAGACGTGCGCTCATCCATCATCACCACTTGGGAAGTTGATCCAAGAAGCCACATTTGTTGATAAAGCCCTTAGAAAAATCTGTCAGGAAACACGCGCTCCGAGTTCTTCCTAGACTTTTTTTTTTCTCTACCCTGTTTTTGGATTTGGAAAAAACTTGCGATACACAAGATAGTGTCTTGCTCAGTGATTGTTGAGCATCTTTGAAGCCAGCTTTTAAAGTAGTGCTTGCTGCAAGACCCCCTACTCGCGCGGCACCCCCTACTCCACGTCAGAAAGGGGAGGTACTTTTGGATTTGGTCCTGCAGGATTTAGGGGGTAAACTGGGCGCCCGTGCAGTCAGCAGCCTCCACACCCTGCCTAGCTCCTCCCAATCCAAGTACATCGGGCAGTGCTGGCTCTAAACCTACTTACATAAATCTTAAAACCATCTTTCCACTCCTCCAGATGTCATGTTCATGTCAGTCTGTGAAAAAAGAGGAAGATTAGGCCCACAGATTAAGGTACAACAAAATCATAATTACACAATTTCTGATGAGGACAAGGATTGCAAGATGACAGCTTAATATTTAATCAAATCGTCAAGATATTGTTGCCAAAAATGAATGGCCTTTATAATAAGAACCGTTTGTTTTATACATCAAGAGGAAAGACAAGTACACCTCCTGACACATGATGAATAGAAGTAACTTGAAAGCTTTACTGGCCCCATTATAATAATGAAGTCATTTATATGTGGAGTAGAAATTTTTTACTTTTTCAAAAACCTTGTCTTAGGTGTTGAGTGAAATAGGTTGACAAAGCACAAACAATAACAATTTGAAGCTATAGCCACTTAACAGCAAACAAAGGTTGACAGCAATGTGGTAATCCTGCTTAAGGGGATTACATTATTTTACCCAAAAGAGTTAAAACCCCTTAAACTATTTAGCTTTTCCTCATTTAAGAAGTTGACCTTTGTTTGCTCAACAGAGGAAGTGGGACTCAGAGATAGCAGGAAGCTGAATGAACACTGCCTAAAAACCCCCACCAAATACTAGGAGAAAACATTTTAAAGGTATTATCTTGTTTCCTTGTGGGTTTTAAAAAAAAATCTTTTCATGGCACACACAAGCAGACCATTATGGTAACTGCAGGCTGTAGATTCTAACAGCTCATGTTTATTTATACAGTTTTTAACTCTTAAAAAAAGCAGATCAATCAGTTTTAAAACTGCTGGCACAATTTGCAATCACCGTGTAAACAATAAATTAAATACAAGGTTCATGTTTATACATTTCTGTAATAAGACAAAGTGTTATTTGAATTGGGCCAAATCAGTTACACGATCTGTAGCATTTGTTGGATCCCTTACAACCAGCAAATATACATAAAAACCCAAATATATTAGGCTGTTGAGAAGCACAAAAGAAGTGCAACTTTTCTGATATGTAAGTTAGAGTTGGTTCCTATACCTTAGCATTTAGAAGTTGAAACAGAAAACAACTACACCCTGTCTGAAGAACACATCAGATGAAATGAACCAGTGAGTTGCACAAGTATCACCATTCACTTGTTCTTATTGTCTGTTTGTTGGGAAGTGGAATTTGGTTGTAAGTTAGAGCACAGGAACAGAAAAGCACGTCAAATCTAAAAATAAACTGGCATAACATTAATTAGAATTAGCAAATGACCTCAGTGGCAGTGCTCTTCCACCACAATAGTTGTGAAATAAAGCAATAAAGATGACATTTAAGTGTAGATATTAAATTTTAATTTAAGGTGTTTCACAAACACATTACATTAATCATTTAGGAATCGTACCTGGTTTCTTCCAGGGCCTGGACCGAAGAGGAAGGTTCCACCCGGATCTGCAGCCAATCCTCAAGTTGCAACGGGACTGCAGAATATACATAACATATGACCTCAGGCTGTAGGCCTGGGGACGTAACATTTGACTAAGTCCCTCTGTTTTTACAGGCTCATAAGAATAATCAGAAGTCTGATGAGCAGCTTCATAAACAGATGTGTCCTGTCGCTATGTTATGTCAATAAAGTGAAATAACTTGATTTCTTTATTCTATATTAATTGTGGTGTTTAAAGCTTAATGTTTGAAGCTGTGTTATTTACTGAAACATTTTACTATAGATAAGCTAGACCTTTTATTTAAAGTCAGTGTATTCTGGCTCCCAAAATGTTCCATGTATATGATGCTTTTTGGTGGTGTGATGATTATCACTGTCATCGTACTGTGAGAGTCCTTGTTAAAATATCAGCTGGCATTCTGTATGGAGTCTACATGTCCTCTCTGTCCCAGCTCAAGCACTCTCCAGGTCTTTCTCCTACCACAACTAAAAAAAATTTATCACCTTGTGTAATTGGTGATTCTAAATTGCCAATGAGCGAATGTGCATGGTTGTTTGTTGTGCTTCAGTGAAGTAGCAACCTGTTCAGGCTGTGGGCTACCCTGCTTCTTGTCTGGTGGTTGCTGGTGTCCCACAATAGTATTAGAAAACGCTCACGTATGTTCCACTGTTTATGCATTACTTGGCTAACTCTTAGCTGATTCTTAGTTAACTGTCTATTATCCTGAAAGTTTAAAGAGAAGACAGTCTATTTGACATGTTTCATCCGAGAAGATTCCTCAGTCTTAGCTGATAAACAGGGGGAGTTTCAACAGTTTATCCATGATAAAGTAATATTATGTCAACCATTACACTTATTATATATAATTTGCTATTTCAAATATTGGTTTTACTCTATCTTAAACTTTTATCTGCCTTTCCAGTAATTTATTGTAATATAATGAATAATTTTAGATTTTCTCCAACCTAATAATGTGTGAGTATAATGTTATGTTTGCAAACTTCATGGCGAAAGTTACTTTAGTTGTTTACTTTTGGTAAACTATTGGTTCATTACTGTTGAATATGAAACCTTTTTACGAAAAACCATGACTGAGTTTGTGCTGTTAACTGTTTATCCATAACTTTTAGCTGATAGCCCTATTGCATTGTTTTCAGATATTTTGTATTTTCTTTCTCATTTCTTTTTTAAATTTCACTGCACCTTTTTTTCTTTAAGCTTTAACAAATATGAGAAAATCTAACTAAAAAGAAGAAGAATGAGATAACTAATACTTCATGACTGTTGGAAGAAGAAGATACAGAGGGCACAGACTGACAACCTTGGCTGTGCTGATCCTATTAGATGTAATCTCCAGACTTTACAAATCCACAGCCGTTCAAACTTGGTATCCGGTGAAACTTTGGCTTCTCAGCCTCCTGCACTCTGATTTTGTTGTATTTAAACTTTACCAGCTGTTTGGATAATGCCCAGTTAAATGAAAACTTATTTCTTTTTTTATCACTCTTTTATCCATGATTTGCGTAAATAGGTTTAATTGCAGCAATCTAAAGCAAAATATTAAATGCCTGTACAGCTACATGACTGAAAATAGAAAATAAAGGAATAATAAAATAAATATTTAAAATACATATTCAGACTTGAAATCCCCATCATTTACATGAACATTTCTTTGCATGAGACCAGTTTTTATACGTAAAAACCTGACGTTTCATTAATAGTTTTAATCCCTTACAGTTTAATTGGCTTACACAAAGCTTAGTGAGAACATTTGTGTCAAAGGTGCATATGACAGACACATGAAGAAAATAACCTATAAGGAGTTTTTTTCAAGCCTAACACAAATGACACATTACTTGTATCCAATATACATTTTTATTTGAACAATACATTTGTTTTCTCAGCATAAAGTACATGCATGTGTTCCAGAAACGCTTCTATACATTGTATTGGATTTGTGCAAATCTGCAAACGTCTCTGCAAATGTTTTCAGGCTCACCAGTTTTTATTACAACTGAGATGTATTTGTCAAAACTTAAGATCTTTTGCTTTGTAATAACATCAAAAGAGAGGGACTAAATTTCAAAATTTATTTAAAACACCACATACAAAAAAATATCTAGAATAACAATGAGACCAAAAGGAAAGTTGAAATATTTAGATAGGATTGGTTTTCTATCAACAAATTGTAGTATATTTTTGTTTTGTTGACAGAAAAACACACTTTGAGACTAAACTGTCATTTTGTAACAAACAGAGAAATAAAGTGAACGTTATATCACACAATGTTTGAGGAGAGATGCGTTGTCATTCAGTGGGTAAATATTTTCCCATTTAATGAGCCAACAGTGAGACTTATACAGTGTATCCTTTAGTGAATGCAGATAACTTAATAAAAGAACCTGTTGTGATATAGCATGTTTTGTATGATATAGGGATGGATAGGGATATTGTAAAAGTAATATTTAGTAGGCCTTTTTCTGTGTCACAGACTCTTTAAACACAGCTTGGTAATTAGATTCCCCAAAAGTGTTGAAATTATAATAATCATTTTTTACCATCCTGTCTCTTCTCTCTTCTTTCTCTTCATCACTGAAACACATTCACCCTCCTTGGTTATTCACATGACAGAGCACTTCTCTTCTGCTTTGCTCTTCAACTCGGTGACCGTGGCCGAGGCCTTCTCCTTCAGCTGGTCCATGTCCATGTTCTGCAAGTTCTGAATCTGGCCCATGAGGGAGTCCTTGCCCTCCTCCTCGGTGGCATCCTCATCCACCATCTTGAGCAGTTCCTCAGGCACATCCACGTCGTCCCCGGCCATCTCAATCATGTTCTCATCCTGCTCGCTCTGCAGGGATCAAGATTGGGAATCGGTACACTGTGAAAACTCCGTGCTAGTTGTTTATGTGAAACTCTAATAAAAAGTATTTATTTGTGTTTTTGATTGTCCCTTTAGTGTTTTTCTAAATACAATTGTTTACATCAAAATCTTTACAACCTCAATATGAAACTTATTATTATTAATGTTATCATTGTAGCAAAGACTGGACGGTTATGGACAGTTGTTATTTGATGGAGTAAACAACCTACAGGTTGACATGCAGGATGTTTACAGGATTAACGTGCATCCTGGCAGCCTGGTTTCTATAGCCGGCCTTCAATCTGACAAATATTGTATAAACTGACCATGGATTATCAGAGAACATATCATTAAGATGTAAAAAAATGGATAAATTTGCTTGTTGTCTTTGGATGAATTCAATTTTCTTCCTTTGATTCAACACATTTAATTAAAATTAAACCGTCCGAGTTTGATTTTAAATTATGCAAACAGTAACTCAAAGAAGGCAGCAAACAAGTAAATGAACTCTTGGTACCTGCAATCTAGACCTGTTTTCTATGTTTTTGTAAAGCTGACATGTTTTCCCTTTTAACTATGCGTATATACATTATGTTTTATTACTAGATAGATAAAGATAGATTCAATAGAAAGCCTTTTCAAAAACCAAAATCTAATGCTGTATCTGGAATAGTAGTAAAATAGTTACTGTACTGTTACTACTTTAAACTTCAATCTGTGGGATTATCTCAGACCTGGTTTAGCCTTCCTTCTCAGAGTCTCAACCATAGTCTAAAGATAACTTCTGTAGCATTGCACGAGACTCTAATTCTATTAGATGAACAGCACCAACCTCCTACTTCTACTCATATTGTGCATTTGCTCCATTAAAGCCAAAACACCGACAGCAGCTACTTATGTTCTCAACCACGTACATCTCAGAATGAAAGAATCTGCATTATAGAGTCTTCTTGTGACAAAACCCATTCAAAGTAGATTTCAGCACTAACAAAGGCACTTGTGTTATTTGTTCTATCCTGTGATGTGCGATGAAAGTGTCATTGGGAGAAAATAATTAGGTTTACATGTGTTACCTTCAGCTCAATATATTTTGTGCTGTCAGCTTAAAAAAGGACCATTGACATTAAAAGTATCTATCAATGCAAACAAAAAAGTCAACACTACTTTCTTAGTAGAAAGCTATTAGACATTCTTGTAGTAGCCAAGGTCATCTCTGCATTATTTAAAGAAAACTAGCAGTCTTTATGTTTAAATGCCTTCAGTGAAATCTCTACATACCTTTTTTGCTCCTTCCATTACAGTTTCTTTTCCTGTTAAAGGTCCTTTGAAATCCTGGAATTGTGCAGCTTATATCCTTTAAAGTAAATTTCTGTTTCTTGAATTCAGTTCACTCTGCCTGGCTCTACCTAACGAGCTGGGAACACCTGCTCACCTGGCATTTGGCTTTCTAAGTATCAGGGAGCAAAATGGGACATAGAGGTTGACGTCTTGTGCACTTTGGCTGAATGACTTTCTCACTAATCTCTGGCACCTACTGTTTTCTAAGCTGCAGTGGTTAGATTAAGGTAGCGTCAGGAAAGCACTTCTAAAAGCTCAGTTGTCAGATTCAGTTTATAATTAGTTTTAAGCATACGATTATTCTATACAATAAAAATAATAGTTAAATAATGGATGAAAAAACAGGAGTAATGAGTGAATCGTCGATAAGTATTTTATAATACACTAAAATGTAGTTTTTCAGAACATGAAAGCTTTTAATTAACTCGGTTGTTTCCTATCAATATCGATGGAAGTTGGTGAAATATCATAAGGGATTAAAATATAGATATTCATTGTATAGTTGATTTAATTTAAAATGGTTTTAAATTACTAAAAACTTTAATAGGTTCTTGTGAGCAACTGCAGAAACATCAATTATTAAAGTTTGACTGTTTATAAATTAGTAATAGCTAATTATAAGGTATAAAATCAAATCCTGTGATCATAATTATTCATGTCAACCATTGTGTCTTTGTACGGAGTTTAATAATATCTTGAATGTACTTTAAGTATAAGTTTTAATGCAACTGTAGGGATAAAAGCTCTGAAGTGTTTACCTTTGGCAGTCTGTATTTATCTCTGAGGCACACCCTGAGTGTTGCCCTCTCTGCCTTTTTGTGTAAGAAATCTGCATCTCTCTCCATCCTGGACAGACAGAAGAAAAATATCATTAGCACAGTGACCTTTACTTTTGGTCTCAAAAGCTTTGGAGATCTGCTGCAATTAAAAGATTGCTGACTTACGTCTGTTTTTACAGTAGGTTCAAATGTAGGGCTCAAATTTAAATCTCAAATACTAAATAAAAGTGTTTCAGTACATTAGACATAGTTTCATACAAGTAATTCAAATATGTTTTACTTTAATATACTACTAATCCAACCTGATACACAGATGTAAAAACAGGCTTAAACAGAGCATGAGAACAATCCACATCAAATGTGTTAACAGTGGGTCTCTAATGTGCTTTCATTACAGTGTGTTCTGTTCTTGTCAAATCATTCAAAGCTGTAGATGCTACAGCTGCATTTTTGAGGTTCCTGTAATGACATTAGAAGGTGCTCTATAAACTATCTGTTCTAAGATCTTTTGTAAAAGTTATTAAATATTCCTCTTACACTCTGATATTTCAAGAACTGTTTCCAGTGTTAAAGAAGCCTATAAATGTTTCATTTCAGCTACACCAGATTTCTGTCTACACATCAGGAGACTGTAGCTCAGAGGGCAGAGAGATTGTCTTGCAATTTAAAGATTGCTAGTTCCATTCCCAGCTTTACCATTTCACATGCTTAAGGACACAATGTTGTCCCCCAGTGTGCACCTGACTTGTAAACTCTTTGGATCAAAGCATTTTCTAAAAGGATTTTAATGCATGCAAAGCTTCTGCCATATATTTCAATATATCAAAATTTTCATTTTACTTATTTTTTTATAGGAAATAAAATTGATCACGCCAAAACTACAAAAGATAGAATTCACCATATTTAAATCCTAAATCCACATTTTAAAAAGCGATTTGCTGGACTAATTATTATCGTGTTATATTTACACACATGGACAAAATTGTTCGTACCCTTCGGTTAATGAAAGAAAAACTCACAATGGTCACAGAAATAACTTGAATCTAACAAAAGTAATAAATAAAAATTCTATGAAATTTAACCAATGAAAGTCAGACATTCCTTTTCAACCATGCTTCAACAGAATTATTTAAAAAAATAATCTCATGAAAGGCCTGGATAAAAATGATGGTACCCTTAACCTAATATTTTGTTGCACAACCTTTTGAGGCAATCACTGCAATCAAACGATTCCTGTACCTGTCAATGAGACTTCTGCACCTCTCAGCATGTATTTTGGCCCACTCCTCATAAGCAAACTGCTCCGGTTGTCTCAGGTTTAAAGGGAGCCTTTTCCAGACGGCATGTTTCAACTCCTTCCAAAGATGCTCAATAGGATTCAGGTCAGGGCTCATAGAAGGCCACTTTAGAATAGTCCAATGTTTTCCTCTTGGTCATTCTTGGGTGTTTTTAGCTGTGTGTTTTGGGTCATTGTCCTGTTGCAAGACCCATGACTTGCGACTGAGACCAAGCTTTCTGACACTTTTTTTCTAGAATCCCTTGATAGTCTTGAGATTTCATTGTACCCTACACAGTTTCAAGACACCCTGTGCCAGATGCAGCAAAGCAGCCCCAGAACATAACAGAGCCTCCTCCATGTTTCACAGTGGATCTTACATTTCTGAATAATATGTGTAACTGTAGTTACAGCAACATCAAGCTGCTTGGAGATGGTCTTAAAACCTTTACCTTTAACATGCTTGTCTATCATTTTTTTTCGAATCGCCTAAGACTACTCTTTCCTTTGCTTCTTCTGGTTCATGTTGAGTGTGGTACACACCATGTCACCAAACAGCAGAGTGACTACCTGTAGCCCTATATATAGGCCCACTGACTGATCACAAGATTGTAGACACCTGTGACGCTAATTAGTGGCGGCGTGGCTCGGCAAGGTAGAGTGGTCGTCTTGTAACACAAGGGTTGCGGGTTTGATCCTCAGCTATGTCGAGTTCATGCCGAGGTGTCCTTGGGCAAGACACCGAACCCCTAACTGCTCCTGATGGGTCGTGGTGAGTGACTTGCATGGTAGCTTCCACCATCAATGGGTGAATGCGATGTGATGTGGATGTGCTTTGGATTAAAGCGCTATATAAGTACGGACCATTTGCCATTTAGTGGACACACCTTGGATTAACATGTCCCTTTGTTCACATTATTTTCAGTCTTTTCAAGGGGTACCGTTATTTTTGTCCAGGTCTTTTTTATGTGAGCATTGTGAGTTTTTCTTTCAATAACCGGAAGGTACCAACAATTTCGTCCACGTGTGTATAGAGACTCGGCATGTATATTCCTGTATTTAAAACTGCCCTGGTGCACTTTCATTCAGCCAATTAAAGTTGGGATTATTGTCCTAGACTGAGTCAAGCAGATTTTAAATTAAGACAAGACGTCACAACAGAATTGTAGTGAAACAACAAAGCAGTGCAGGGATGTTTGAAACCATTTTTTTTTTTTAAACTGTTTTTACAGATGATTGCAGATGCTTAAGACTGTTTTTCAAAGAGACATACTGTACTGTCATATTCGTTTTTATTAATAATTAGATTCATAATCAGGATTTATTTTAACTGGATGTGTTAAAAATGTGAAGGTAAAACAAATGGTTTAGTTTTATGTAATCTTCTAAAACGATGCCATTAAGTACAAAAACATGGGCGGGGGTTGATTTAATCTGGTTATGTAATACAGACTGTATGAATCTGCTGGTTTCCACAGAATCAGTTTTGGTTAAACGCTGTCAAATCTGGGTTTATCACAAGTTAAAAGCAAATGTTAATTCAGCTGAATTTTGAATACAAAACCACAATATGGAAAAGCTGAAATTTAAATGCCAACTTTAGTGAAAGGAAATAATGTGTTACTGTAGAAACATGAAAGGATTTATTTCAATATGCATATCTTTCAAATAAAAGAAAGTGACTGCAAAATTAATCTTGGAAACATCTGTGTTTAAGTTCAGGAAAATTAACCATCCATTTATATTACAGGAAATGATTTTACTTAATGGAATAATAATGCAAAGCTCCCATCATTTTCCTCTCTAAACTCAACAATTCAAACTGTAAATAAGAGATTTTGTTTTTTATTTGTCTATTCAGACTTGAGAAGATATCATTAATAAATGTTCTTTGTGCTGACAGAGATTACAGATTATGGGAGATTACTGCTCCTGGTTGAGCACTATATTTAGCTTTACTGGACTATTCTGTGGAAAACTGTGAAAAAGAAAGTATGCATGATGGTGGTGCCTCTGCTGTGACCTTCAGCAACAAATGCATCTCTTTAAGACCCAGTTTATTCATTGTTACTTCATGAACAAAGTAGAGGAAGCTACAGTGATTTCAGCTTGGGTGTGAATAATAAAATTACTATATATGTTAAGATTGAGAGAGGAAAGTATACAATGAAAGTAGGTGATGAAATAATTCATCAAGGTCAGATAGTACACTCTGCAGCCATACTGTTCTCCATGGGCTAACAGCATCAATTCAATAGGGAGTGGTGTCCATGTTCTTACTTACTTTTCCTCCACCAACTGTTTTTGGTACTCTTCATATTCCTCGCGTGTCATCCCTGCTGCTTTTGCTGGATCTGAGGGGGTGGCCTCCTCTTCTTTGTCACCTCCACCACCAAGACCCATTCCTGACAGGGGGTTCCCAATCATGCTCTTGATCAAGAAAGCCATCTCGAGCTATGTGAGTGTGAACTCTGCGAGGACGAGGAAGTAAGTTTGTTTTTGTGGATGAAAATTATACCGCTCCTCTTATGGTTCCCTTCGATTTGGCTTCTAGCTGTCAAATCCAGTGATAGCTCTCTAGCTAACCTGCTGCTTTTCTATAGTCAAGGACACACTGACGACAAGCAACAGACATACACACACAAACACACACGCGTTTTGCCCTGGGGCATAATCTGGATTTAATCCTCCTTCCTTCAGTATACTAAGAGGCAGATGGCCTGTTTTCTCTCTATTTTTAAATCACAAAGACCTTAAAGTATTTTTTTAAAATATAATGTTGACGCTTTGGAGAATTCTTTGGTGAAACTTGCTCAAAAACTAGTGAAAAGAGATTTGGGAATGGGTATCTTCACTTTTTACCACACTTAGCCCGCGATGCTTCCGCCCACTGCTGCTTAATCATATTAGTGAAGTACAGGCCAGCCCATGTGCAGCTAACACTGCTGAGAGGAGAGAGAGGAGTGGGATTATAGTCCTGTTAATCTCCATGAGGCCATCCTTCATGCAGTGTTATTGTTCAGTGGGGGCACGATTTACCAAAGGGTGACACGTGGGGAGGTGACACCTCTCATTTTATTTCACCACAGTCACTCCATTATCTCATAACATTTTTAGGAAGGTGTGCAATATTTTTTTAAATGCTCAAACATTTTATTAACGCTCATCTGCAACACATTCTGTCTTCAAACATGTCATTTATGTAGTTGTTTAAACATTCAGCAACACTGCAGTACTTAAATCTATACATTCAGAACCTTAGCGCTATAGTTATTATAATTTTTTTTTAATAAAAGATGCATTCAAACAGTGACATGTAATATAGTTACATAATGCTAAGCCCAAAGCGAATGATATTGTATTTGTATTATATTGCTCATGGCTGTCAAGGAGGGGATTTGAGCTTGTTTCTTGTTCCATATTTTACTTTCTAAACATTGAAATTTCTTTTTTTGCTTTCAGTTAATATTTAGTAGGTTTAGGACTTAAATTTTGTCACTGATTGGCTTTGAGTATTAAAAACTACTCGGTTAGTGATACATCTAGGATGATGTTTAAACACACACTGTAATAACACCATTTCCTTCTGACATTTTGGAGTCCCCACCTCTGTGCAAAAGACAAAAAATAAGCAGTAGGCCAGTGGTTCCCAAAGTGGGGGGCAGAGTTATTGCAGGGGGGGCACAGCAAGGCATTTTGCACTGCTAGCAAAACATGGACAAATTGGTAAAAGTACCAATGGGCAAACTATGATAAAGACCACAGTGTGTAGTATGTCTCAGAATATTATCTGACAGTATGATGCTAAACAAGTTACAACACCACTTGGGGACTGGTCATCCTGAACAAAAAAGAAATGCCTGTCAATTACTTAAGAAATAAATTATCCAACTGTTGTAAATAGCAGAGTTGTGTAACTTAAACAGCATCCGTCTCATCGAAAGCTCAACTCGCCTGAAGCAGATTGCGGAGTTTCCTGGTTTAACACATCTCACACTATGGCAGAGAAATTGAAATTTCTTCTGCCACTGACACGATTTAACTATGGTTAACGAAATAGCAACCGATAAATTTATAGACTATTTCGTGTCATGTTTCTTTTTGCGTTTCGTTGTAAGCATCGAGGTGCGTGTGGTAGTGGGATTTGGGGGGGCCTGACATTATTGTTGTCGATGAAAAGGGGGTCCTGCAGAAAACGTTTGGGAACCACTGCAGTAGACACACACACACATACACAAAACATTAGTAACAACAATAATAATAATCCTTTTTCTGAAATGCATGAATTTGTAGCTTGTGCAGAAATTATGCACTGTTCACTTTCTCCTTCTCATCCATATTAAGCAATCAAAAGATTTAGAAATGTTCAAGATCTTAGTGTGCTTGATAAACTTTAGTTCCATCAACACACTCAAATGAAAAAAACAAAACAAAAAACAGACTTGTAATACATGCAGATATGTGTTCAAGTTATGTACACATTATTTACAGAGGATAATTTTACAGGTTCAACATCTTAACACATCCTGATACGGTGTTAATCCAGTATTATTATTATTATGAAACATAAGAATATGTTTCATTAAGGATAGGTTGGTGGACCTCTGACTTTTAGTTTGTTTTGACTATTTTTTCTACATATAATTATTTTAATAATCAAATTTGGTTAAGACATTAACAAGACATTAAAACCTTTTATTTATTTACACCTGAATGAAAAAGTATTCCTTAATATCTTTAGGTACAGCAGCATGAACATATAGCTAAAATGAACAACTCTGGGCTCCATGAATAAGAAACATTTGGGAAATTATCTCATGTAGGATAGAGTTTAAAAACCTCAAAGCTAGCTTAAGTTAAAAAGAGCTGGCTCATTACAATGGGACGATAACAAGCAGTTTTACAACCGCTCAATGTTACACAGCTCAGGTGTGGTATTTTCCTCTTAAATCAAAGTGGCACTTTTGGCTATCTTAAATAAAACCACAAATTTTGACACAGGATTAATCCAGAGCGAAAAAGATCCCCCCCCCCAAAAAAATTATTAATAAGTTTAAAGTTTTTCTTAACTTCTCACCCAGCACCCAAACAAGTCATCATTTTAATTTCTTTAGTACTTGGGTTCCTAAAAACGAGTAATCAGACTCTGCTAAATCACTACAATATGATGGTGAATATATTGAACATTGCACATCTGCATGTTAACAGATGCCTATATACCCTCACAACTACTTATCAAATGTTTACATACTGCTTATAAATGCAAGGGGTTGCCCAGATAAAGAGGCATTGGAATGGATGGCATGCTGCCATTTGATTCTGCAAATTCACAATTTCCCATTGGGGAAAAAAAAGGAAAGACAGATTTTAAGTAAGGGACAATGCCCAACAAGGTGTCCATTACCATAAATTAATGGACGACGCGGAGTCCATTAATTTATGATAATGGACACCTCAAAGGGCATTATTCCGCTTATACCATGGGTACTTATGAAAGAAAGAAATATGAAATCAATTATCAATACGTTAATCTTGATTTTTATCATTGAAAAAAAGTTTTTCACAAGAAGTGGCTGAGTAGACTATTTAATATCTCGTTTTGATTGCCAGGGTAAACGGCTCTGACACAGAACCGGCAGCTGTTCGGCCGCAGTTATGTTTTGTGACACAAAGTATCATTTCAGAGAGCAAGTGCAGCTCTTACAGGTTGTGGGTGTCCAGAGGATGATGCAAAATTTTGTTTCAGATCAGTCAAAAGTCCACAGTCCACTGCTTTCACAGCGATGCCCCATCACAGACATGATCTGGCGTGTCTCCAGCCCGGCGTCTGAGTTTCTGTTGCCACGGTTACTAACTAGCGTTTAGCTAGCGCAATACTTTACAATAATAAGGCTATTTTACCGAAACTATATTTTATAGTTGTCCTATAACACTTTTTAATGGACACCCTTCCGCCAATTAGAATCAAGTATTCACTCAGACCATGGTATTAAATAACATTAACATTACCCACAGGGTAGGGACTACTTTTTCCTACAGATGAAATAGAATATAACATTAGATACTGAACTTGATTTTACAGGAACATGTCATATAGATGGATATTGGTTTATTTTCACTAAACTTAAGAGTAAATGATTGAAATTACAACCATCAATTAAAAATAACCTTTATATGGACAATAGCTCTTCCAATAGAGCAATTTAATCAGAACTCATTATAAATCATTACACTCCTAAAAATAATTGCAAAGATTTTCTGACGGTGATGATAAACCCACATCATTCTGTGCAGATGTCAGGAACATTAAAAAAATATATAGAAAAATCACAGAGTAATTTGTGTCAACCATTTATGTAAATTCAGGTAGAGGACATGTCAGATTCTGACATGTTTGACTCAATCAAACATACATAGTGAAGTAGATATTTGATGTCTGAGGCATCAATATTTCTGCAGTATTTTATACAAAATTTGCACATTTCAAAACAGTTTTTTTTTTTTTTTAATTTGTTGGATAAACAGAATGAGATTGTGGCAGATTTCAGCTTCTCAAAACAAACTAAGGATCTGACCAATAAGTAAATACTGCAAGGAATATGTTACATTGTGTTGAAATTCAGAACGGCAAGTCTTAACACTGGCATTCACACATTACTCATCAAATTTAAAAAAATTCTGCTGTTAATTAAAACATATTTCCTCAACAAAATCAGCATTTTTAAAGTACAATAACTTAAATCTAAATTGAACAAAAATTATGAAAATGGACATTCTCTCTTGAACACACATGTTTTATTAATGTCATCAAAAGAACTTCTTTGCTGCTGCTTCTTGTTGACTTCTACGAAAAAAAAAGGGAGAAACATAAAATCAGAAACTGATTTGAATAGACAAGCATTATTTAAGCATATAGAAACTACTATCTTACTTGTACATGATGTAGCAGAAGAACAACACTGACTGGATGACCACAAATATTGCAAAATGAGCAGTGGATAAGCAGGAAGGCATTGGAGGCACCTCGGGGCACTTTACAACTTTTTCTGCAGGATTCTTAAAGAAAAAATTTTAAAAAACAAAAATCTTAATTACCTATTAAAAAATGTTTTCTTTAACCATTTTTACACATTTATTTAGCACTCCTTTTTTTATTATTGTATCAGAGCATGCAACATGTAGTTTGGGGACCATTGAAAAATTCAACATGTAAAGCAAAAGATCAAGTTGACTGCTTTAACTCCTGAGCCCCATAATATCTAATCTTTTAATTTTATTTAAAAAAATAAATATACAGTGTTTATATATATATACATTTTTTTTTTTTATAAAAAAAAAAGAAAAAAAAAAGACCTATACCTGAACATTTCGCTGGACAAGGTGCTCCATGTCCCTTTTCACTGTGTGCAGATGTTCCTTTATGTCGTTGAAGTGCTGAATAGTCTCATATGTCCCCATACCAACCGCATTACCCTGATGCTGGGCAGAGCCGATCTGCTTTAGTGACTCATAGAAGGAGTTTCTGCGAACAAGTAGGACACAATTATTGAGACACTGTGTTGTAAACATCATTACTCTGAGGGCCTCCTAAATCAGTGTTATAAATCACTGCTAAGTGAAACCCTGTCGTTTGACTTAGTGCACAGTAAATGTGCTGCGTGGTATCGATTATTTTCAGTAATAGAAATTGTCCACCATTAATCTTTTAATCCCTATTCAGTGGAGGATAGATTTTTTTCAAAGTTTAAAAAACAAAAAATTACCGTCTGACAAAAGAGGTCATGTTTGCTAAATTAATCCCTTATAAAAACATGTTCTCACAACAGATTACAAGTACAGCAGGTTAAGAAACGGACCAGAAACTGTCTGGATGATCTAATACCTATAACATACAACCTATGATACTAGGGGTTAAATTAAAATGTCGATAAACAGCTGAAGACAGACAATTTAGACTCCTTTAAAAAAAATTTTTTTTTAAAGTACTTGAGGTTAAAACATTTGATTTCATCCTAATTGGAAAAAGAAAAACAGCCTAGGGTTAGTTAACTAGCCATCAAATAATTTACAATGTAAATCTGTCACCGTTTCCATCCGTTTCTAAGGTGGACAATGTGGTTATAATTCAGTCAGTATTTGTATTGTGTTTTCATGTTGAGTCGATGGAGCGAGTGCAAAAACTAGAATACTTGAACATCACTTAAACTGCTACTGTGTGTGGAAAATATCCATTATGGCCAACAGACAAGAAACACAGTAACTAAAATTTAATTACAAAAAACTACAGTAATACAGTTTTTAATTTAAGACTTGGTAAAAAAAAAAAAAAGACTTTCTAGCACTAAAAATTATCACATTCAACAGCAGTCAAGTAAACTAATTAGCATTTAGTCAAACATTCACATTAAACAAACCACATGTGCTTTTCATTTAAAGAGGTGGATTTTTTTAAGCTAAAATCTGGTGTTCAAACAAAAAAATAGAGACAACCTCAGTTTCAAAGTAGTTTGATATTTCTTTAACCTTGTTTCTTATGACTTTGCGTTTGTTGAAGTATAATTACCATTTTACTCTAAGCTGCTCTGCCTTAACATGGAGAATATCGGTCTATAGCTGGTGAAGTTGCCATAAATCAGAGTTTCATCTACTTTTAGCCTATACTTCTGGAAACAGATTTCTGTACGAAGAGTGTGTTGGAGAGTCATAGAAGTTGCGCTTAATAAAAGGGACAAGAACCTGCACATAATGAAGTACATAAATCCATTTTATCAAATATATCTTAACGAGCATGTGGTTACTTAAGTATGTTAACCATTAAAACCCTCTAGAAACTGTTATCAAGAATCAGATTAAGACTTGTGAGTGTGTCCAGTCCATTGTATCATCTGACTCAAAGATTTGCGTCACAGGGCCATAAATGTGTTGCTTATGAAATCTCTATTAATAAATTCCCTGAAAAGAAATGAACGTATACAATTCTGAACAACTCCAGCCATCACTCAACCAGTGATTGAACTCAAATCTGTACTTTCACTTCAAATTTCAAACATACATGAAATTTAAATACATTGTAAAGCATCTCAAAAGAAAATAAAGACTAAGCCTGGATCACATTTCTCAACAAAATGAAATTTCTTAAAGTTGATTACTTACAGAGAGGAAGCAATAAGTTTCCCTTATCATCTTAAACACATCTAAGGCGATTAGGAATGAAAAAGCGAATTGACAAATGAACAGAATTCCTGCAATGTAAGCAGGAAGGCCCTTGGGAGGATTGTGACCAGAAATCAATTGGAGGGAAACCATGTTTTGCTTGTGTATGACAGATGTATTTAAAGACTTCTAATCTGATAAGGACAAAATGGTGCTAAGATGTGGCCTTTTCTTGCTTAGCCACATGGCCAAGGTCTGAGACAGGGATGACATATAAACAAAATCTAATTTGTTTCACCGTAAGAGAGAGAAAAAAAAAATCTCCCTTGAGAAAGTAAGTGAGCATTTATTAAACCCTATATCTAATCTTCATCTCCTATGAGTGACCCATTTATGAGCAGAAAGCTCTTTGTATGTTTGGAGAATCCGAGATGAAGTCCCATCATAAACTCTGTTTAAAAGACGGGTCAGGATAAACAGAAGACTTAATCTACCAAGAAATACGGATCAGTCGATCACATTAGCACATTAGGAGGCAGCGACAGCCTTTTGCTGGTGTCTGAACTGATTTACTGTGCCAATCAGCTTACTCTTGCGTACCATCTTATCTTAAAATTGCCTCTCTGCTAATGTGCTTTGTTAAAATTGAATCCTTACAGACACACATCTTTGTACGTTCACTGTATAACATTTCAAAATTTCTACAAAATTTAGTCTTCAGATGGATTTTACAAGTAAATTAAGTACAAGTCAAGGACTGTGGGACTTGTGGGTCAACTGTGTGATAAAGAAAATCATGTATGCCAAATCATTTGAGAATGGATGTCCTGTTGGATTTGGGGCATTCAGACAGCTTGGTTCTTTTATGATACATGAGACTTA
>JBAMHW010000021.1:10011370-10024081 GCA_037177495.1 Rhadinocentrus ornatus | reverse complement strand
TGATTTAAGTGAAGGGCTCATTAGCAGACTTTTGCAGAGCTTGTCAGAGAGCCTTTAATTTGAATCAGGTGTGCTGCGGCAAGGAGACATCTAAGACCTGCAGCATAGTGGGCCTTGAGGACCAGGGTTGGGGACCTCTGTGCTAAATGATAAAAACATGTAGATATAAGGGAAAAAATATGATGTAAAAAATTATATAAACTTAAAAAGAATATAGTGTTTTGTTTTGTTTTTTTTTTGGGGGGGGGGGGGATACCTTTTCTTTTTGTTAAAACATGTCAATGTTTGTTATCAAAAAAGTTATTGTGATTGTAAATGCAAAGTCCCTTTTGGAAACATTAGAGACAATAAGTATAACCATAGTAAGCTGTTTGATGGTGTCAGCATGAAAAAGGTTGGCAAAATTAATTTTTTAAACAACAAAACACAAGCATATAGTTATAGTTGAATAAAAAACAAACTTCTGACACTGAACAAAAATGTACAAATGACACAAAAAACACAATAAAGTGTTTCCATGTATGTACATGTGTGATGGCCATGACCACGTCCCTTCCCTGTGGTTGTTGATGGATTCTCTTATTCATGAAAAAGATGACATGACCTTGTTTTGGAGAAGCTCCCAAGATTTTATTTTTGTCCAAATAAAGACAGTGAAGTACACATACGTTATGAGAATCAGATGAAGACCAGTGGTAAAGATTGCAATAACAAAGTTTTTGAGTTGAGAAAAAGCTCAAACTCATACAATATCCAGCTGGAAACCCAACACCAAACTCAGAACATCACTTTAAGGAGGCCAATGCAAGTTTGGTCAGTTCCAGCAATGACTTCATAAACATTTCAGATACAATGGGGCAGACCACAGCAAGATCACTGTATATAGGAGCAAGAACAGAAACATAGCAATGTATCTTAATGATATTGGATGTGATGTATTATAAGCAATAATTTTTTTTTTACAAAATTTTTACAAGAAGCTTCGTTTTGTCTGTTTATACAGTAGAAAATAAGTGTTTCTGACACTCAGAGATTATATAGAATTTTCTCATTTTATAAATATGCTGACTATTCCAACCTTGTAAAATGACACTGTCTTGAATTCCTCGTATCAATTTGGCTTTTATAACTTCTTTAGAATCTTTAGAGATCAGACTGACTGAACATTTAACATATTATCTACAACTTGTAATTATTATTATTATTATCAATGCTTTGAATCTCTGTCTGTAAGGTCTCCCTCTAGTGGACAACAGAGTCAGAACATGTTAGAAAGTCAGTTGTTATACTGAACCATCTGGCAGTTGCCTGCATGCAGATTGTATGTGCAGGATTAAGTCAGATTTGCAGTTACTTTAAAACCTCTATTATGCTTTAAAGACTCATGCTGGGTCATTTACAGTTGGCAATTATTTATAAATGGACTATTAAGAACTGTGAAAAAGAAATTGGCATCATATGAAGTGCATCTTGTTTTTCAGGCAACGATAACACTTGAGTTTTTACAGATTGCCATTTCTCTCTATATTCTCAGCACAAGTTATTTTATCATCAGGCGGATGTAGTTGTGTGCACAAATGGCTTGGCATGAGTGAGCAGAAATGTTACTCATGTTATTTATGTGCTCCATTTGGCATCATGTGCAATCCCAATACCAAAAAAAGTTGTAATTATGTGTAAAATATGAATACATAATACAATGATTTAAACCCATACTTATACCCAGTACAACATAAACCATATGTCAATGAAACTGAGACGTACAATTTTATGGAAAATATTAGCTCATTTGGATTTTATAAAATTGGTAACAGGTCAGAAACATGACTGTGTATGAAAGAAGCAAACCTCTCAGATATAACATGCACATGCAAATAGCACTAATTTCAGTTTTAGGACAATAAATGCACTGAGGTTTGTCATTTGAAATCTGTTTGGAGCTAGTACAAGGAAAAGAGTAACTTTGTAACTGGATGCTGATGGTCTTGGGAGCATCAGGCAGCACTGCATTAAAACAGGCACGATTCTAATGATGCATGATGACCTAATATTTTCCATTAAAGAAAACAACAGTTTCAACATCTGATATGTTGTTTATGTTCTAAAGGGAATAAATGATGGGTTTAAGGATCTGTAAATTATTGCATTGTTTTTATTTACACTTTACACAGTGTCCCAACTTTTTTGGAAATAGAGTTGTATTTAAAACACAGTATTTGGTCTATTACAATTGCTCAAATTACTATAGTTGATGAAATTAAAAATAAAAAGGTTCCTTTTTTATCCTTTGGCTGTAACTTCCAGTTTAGTTTTATCAAACATAAACACATTTCTAATCTGAGCATCTTTTAGGGGTTTGGACAGTCGGTCTGACTGAACCAGACGTGAAGAAATCACGTTGTAGAACACAAATGAACTGGCTATTACATGGTTCACTTTCTTACATAAAAATAAAAAAAAATAAATAGAGCCCATAAAGAATGAAAAAACAGCTTTTACCAGAAATAAGCTTAATGTGTTGAGGAGGAACAATGTGTGAACATTTTAAAATGTAGACAGTAGAAAAGACACGCAGTGGCAAAGTCTTCTCACATTTGTCCAAAAAAACCAACAAAATTTTGCATATCATACAAAAATAAACATCTATGGGAAAATGGCATTCGTTTAGTTCTTTTTACGGTCAGATAAATAAAAAGCCACTTCAATATTTACACTCGATGTAAAGTTGGTAAAACCAGCCTTCGTACACTCCAGTCTGCTCAGTTCATTCTCTCTCGTGCTGGTTTCCTCTTTCTGTTCCTCTTGGATCCTCTGCCTGTT
Organism: Rhadinocentrus ornatus; assembly: GCA_037177495.1. Taxonomy (NCBI): domain Eukaryota; kingdom Metazoa; phylum Chordata; class Actinopteri; order Atheriniformes; family Melanotaeniidae; genus Rhadinocentrus; species Rhadinocentrus ornatus. The sequence continues at coordinate 10,021,261 of JBAMHW010000021.1, read as the reverse complement.
TGAGGTGAAAGTTCCTTATAGCCCTCCCCTGAACCTGTGTCCAAGCTGTCCAGGGAATCTCTCCAGCTGTCAGGGGCCAGAGGAATCTCCTCCTCTGGAGAGTTCCCTGGCCGACCGTACACCTTGCTCTGCAGGTCAGCGATGTCGTTGCGGATGTCTGCCATCAGAAGGAGCAGGAAGTCAAAGGAGCCTGGTTGTCCCTGGGGGTGAAATATAACAAAATATAAGTCAAGGATATTGTTTTTTAAATTGCAAAAAATATTTACACAATTTCAAATTCCCTTTTACAGAATCCCTGGAATCAAGATTTTCCTGTTTCCTGCACATCTCTGTGTTTTTACTTTAGCAACCACAGATGCCTTAATCACAACAAGTCTCAGGCTGCTCAAGGCTGGTCACTGATGGTGCTAACAACAACAGTTGTTACCGTTAGCACCATCATTGTTTATAAACCAGGGTATTTAGTGTGTGTATCATCAGCTTCACTGTTTAACTTTCAGAGTTCCCTATGGCCTGCTTTAAGCCTTGCTATAGTTGAACTGTCTTGTTTTGGATAAAAACACAACAATAGTGTGGCATCAGTATGGACAGGCTCCATCTTACTGGTGGTCCAGCAGGCCCAGGAGCTCCTCTGTCCCCCTGAGGAAACAAAACAAATATTTAGTTTAGATGAATTACAGAGGGGGGAAAAAGCACGAGAAGAATTGATAAAAATCTACTGAGGGAATTTTCATGCAGTCAGAAGAGGAGAAGGAGAGAGAGAAAAGTGCAGAATGAGCCCAAAGCCTTGAGGATTAAAAACAGGAAAAAAGCAAGCACATCATTTTGAAGCAAAGTTTAAGATACGTATCTATTCTATTGCTGACTTAGCTAGGTGAAGGAACTTTTTTTTCTTTTTTTGAAAAATGCTTTTTCTGCTGAGAAAACAAATCTTTCATATCTGTACATTAAATATGTTGCTGGATCTCATATGTGGCCCACTTCGGCTTTAGCTTAGTGTTAAGCCTGAAAAACAGCTGACCTAGCTTTCCATAAAGTTATAGCATAAACTTAACTGTCACCTATGAAGCTCGCTATTTAACTTCAAATCCCACTTATTTATTCCCAAAAACTGAGAGCTGTTGTCCCTGAAAAGGAAAGAAACAGTTCCATGACCCAAGTCTGTGAAACTCCAGCCTATGGTTGAATTAAATACATGTGATAATGAAAAGAAATGTGATAAGTGAAAGTCAGTGGTGCTATGTGACAAGTTTTTAAACTTAAAGTCATTCAAGCTAATTTAATCTCAGGAAGATATACAGTAATGATCAGATGGTCATACATATTCATTATATTTATGAACACTATTAGATTTTAAGTGATTTCTCTAGGACACTGTTATTTTGGAGCAGAACATTCATCTTAAAAAAGAACTCAAGAACTGGATACACAAGTGTTCATCTAGTATGGGGAAGTTATCTTAGCAGATTGTACGCTGACCTCATCAACAGTCATCAACAAACCTGTAGCAGAAATCTGTTTGGATATTTGACCACTCCTCTGTTGGTATAATTAGTTCAATTAGCCACTTTCAGACACAATCAACATATTTTTGACAAGGAAAGACTTAGAGCAGGTTGTTCAGAAAGCTCAGTGTTAGTCTGTTAAACAGATTTAATGTATGTTTAGGTTATTTTTTTTAGCTGGAAGCCCTAATGAATTCTTGATAAAAATAATGAGTACATGAAAACTTCCAACTGGAATTGTGGTTTCACTGGTTGGCTAACTTTGCATCTTATATTTTTGGCATGACAGTAAATATATGTACACTGTGTTTTGCCTTGAGTAATTATAACCTCTGACGACAATGTACATTGTTGCTTGACCGTTATAAGAGCAGCTTGTTAATTTCCAGTAGCACACATTGATCTTGCTGATGTGATTGTTAGGCAGACTCAGGGTCACACTGAGGCTGTGAGTGTTTTGGCAGATGGTTTGGATTTGTTACTCAGTGAAGCAGATTACCATCACCCTCCAATCTATCCACACAAACATCCCAGTTGAACTAAAAGAATACCAAGGTACTGTGCCAAGAAGGCAGATGAATGTAAGTCTTTCCATACAATGACTTTCAGAGTTTTGTAGTCTACATGCTTACATAGAAGAAACCCTAAAATGGTGTATATTTTGTGATTTCAAATTAGGTTTGTTAAGCCATCAAAACCATACTGCTGCCTTTTTTTAAAGGTGACTTTTTATCTTTGATTATGCTTCAAAGTTTGCTGCATAAATTAGCTGCCTGAACTACCTGAACTGGCTGCTCTCAGTCTAAATTGATTTTGACACTTTGAAGGATCAGGAAGCCTTGGCTTTCCATTCAAAGAAAGGGAACAAAACCTCAGTCATAGCACTGCTCACGTGCTCTACTCACCACAAACAAGTGGGTTAAATCAAAGGTTGACAGGAAGTTGATGAGTTTTTAAAAAGCTTTTTGCTTTGTGGCTAATCTTAGAATCAACTGTCACAGTCACCGATGATGTTTATACATTTGCTTTATTATCCATTTAAAAAAAAATCAATTGTTTTCGTGACCTAACTGCTCTCTGATTTTCTATCTATGGATATCACAAAAACAAGAGAAAATGTACAGATAAATCTGGTTAAATACAAAAAATGTGAAAAATGCAAGTACAAATATTCTCTGTAATAAGGATGAAATCTTCTTTGTGCCTCTTTAATCTAAGACTTAACCATCTGCTGGAGCTTCCTTTATAAACAGTTTGCTGTGAGCTTCTCCAGGAGGAAAAACATTCATGGTAGCTTCAGATCACTAGTGTGGTCAGAAAGAGGCTACTGACTGGCACTCAATAGTTTAGCTAATAACTATGAGCCGTTCTTGTAATATCCTGGGCCAATTTTAGCTCAGGCTGCAGGAAAAAAAATATCTTTACAGGTAAAAAACATGATGATCAATTAAGAAGACCTCACTCAGGACGGTAATCCCAAGATGTCACCAGTGTATAAGAACGTTGCTGTGTTTAAGCTCACATTGTACGTGAAACTCTGCAGACAACAGTTTGGCACACCAACTTGTAGCAACTTGCAGTTAAATAATCCTGTCATCTGCAGGAATAAACTCTGCCTATTTAGGATTTGCAAGTTTACTGGCATCTATCCTGTGCTTTACACTGTGACCAATTCAGGAGAAATTGAGAAATAATTACACTACTTAGAAATTTCTTTTGATTGACATGATCTTGGCAAATCCCATTGGGTACCTTTGAACTTACTGTATGAATTCAGGTTTCTTTATTTTAAGAGATGACACAGTAAGATAGTGGTAAAGTCTTACAGGGAAGCTATATTTTAAAATACACAGAAAGGAGATTATTATTTTTAAAAAATGTGCAAGATCTCACCTTCAGGCCATCCCTTCCTGGTGCTCCTGGAGGTCCCTGTTGAAAAACAAACAAACAAACAAACAAAAAACTGTTTATATATATTTAACCTTTTATATAAATATTAGTGCTGGGCAACTATCAAAATAATTAATTGCGATTAATCGCATTGTTATGCGCAAAATGTCTCTTTCCTTTAAAAGAAGGCCTACGGCTATATAAAGAAAATCCAGTAAATTCCGAATTACTAACACTAAATCAGGGTCTCAGGGTTCTTTTTCTTAACTTCCAGACAGAAAACGTCTCTTCATTTTAATAAACCCGCTCTCTCCCGATTATATCAGACACACCGCTGCAGCAGGAAGGAGACGCGACTGCATGTTTCTGTGATCACTGCCAGTGAGCGAAAGAAAGAAAAAACTACGCAATAAAAAAAACTACGCCGTTAATAAATCATTCCGTTAACGCACGTTAACATGCCCAGCACTAATAAATATAAATATATGCTCTGGTTTCTACTGTTTTCTTTCAGCCCCTGCTGAAAAAACTGATTCAAACTCTTTCTAAATACAAAAAAAAAATTATCTGTATCATGTTCCAGTGAGGGATTACCGGTAAGTGAAATGTGCCAGGCTCCAGGCCTTTCCTGGGGGACTTTAGATCAATGGCAGATTCTGCTTTGATCTCTTTCTTGGGATAATAATCTTCAAAGATGTGTGAACACATTGTTTGGGAAGTATTGCCAATATTCAGATCAGTACAAAGCCTCTGAGTCACACATTCATCATTTCTCAAACACCGACAAGCCGTCAAACATGTGACTTAGTGGCCTAACCTCATAACTGTGCTTAGAATCTAATCGTTTTTTAGTGTGATGGGAGTACGACTAAGTCCTCAAAGTCAGACTTCACCAGCATATGCACTGACAAACTGTTCCTGTAGACTGCAAACATACATTCACACTGACAAAGCTATTTATACTTTCTACAGTGAAAACGCTGTTCTTGACTTCATAGTGTGGCTGCTTGCAGCTTGTAATATGACTGATTGCAGGTGTTGACGGTCTGATTTATCAATAACGAGACTACATAAACACGAGAGCTTTAAAAAGTAAAAATATGCCTCAATGGTCACATCTTGCACATTCTTGATTCTGATCCCACACCTCATCATAAGGGGTTCACACTCATAAGCAAGACCGAGCGTTGCACAAAAACACAGCAAGCCAAGGAAAACAACTAGAGCTGTAAATGGATTCAGTCCTCTCTGTTGTTATTACCATTGCCATGTGTCATCCCTTTTCACCTTGCAAAAATGAGGGGCTTTAAGAGGGTGTATTTTCTGTCTCTCTCTGGGCCTGTCTCATGATGCACGGTTACTAAATTATCTGAAATATTTTGGTGAGTAAATCGCAGAACCTCATAAAATCTGTATTGGCTGAAGTAGGAGAATTTTCATGTCTTACTTCTTTTTCTAATAATTTTGCTTTTTTTTGCCCTGTGACTCTTTGCAAAGCTGAACAGCTGAACCAACCAAAAACAAAAGCAAAGACAGATGTGAAGATGAATCATGCACTTTATATGAAAATGTTCATTTATTAGAGTAGGAACCATTTTCATTCTTGATAATATACAGTTACAGTTATACACTCATCATGGACATGAAAGTTATGGCAATATTAGGTTTTCAAATGCTTTTCAGAGCTGGTCTGATTTGGGAGCAAAAATTATGGTATTATTGTACAATGGATTTTACAGTTACAGGCATGACTGCTTTCCAAGACAGCTACTGGTCCACAACTGATGTCTTTAGGCCTAACTAAAGTTTATACTACATAAGGCAAAGTTATATTATAGAAGCATTACATTAGAAGAAGTATTACATGTTTTTGTATTTTTGATAGGTACAACAGGTTCTTAAATGGAGATTAACATTAAACTAATAAAACAGCCTTTTCAAAAATTGATCTCAACCCTGATAAAAAAAAAATTTGTCAGGGTTAAACGTAAAAGCAAGACCATACAGAAAACCATTACGTTTCAAGGAACTCTTCCTATTCTGATTGAGAGAATGGTTATATATCTAAACAGAATTAGGACAAAAACCATCATCTAATTTTGAAGGATGGTTTTGAACTCTGGAGCACTGGACTTTTTAAAGAATTATGCTCCACAATTTTGCCTCAGAAAAAAAATGCCAAATAGGAGAAAAATTTTGCCATGATTATCCTGTCTATAATAAGCTAATTTTAACAGACACGAATTATGCTGAACATAAATACTAAAGAAATATGTCCGCACACATGGCTAAAGTTTTCACCGTTTGATTAAGACTCAATGATTTACTGTATGTAAAACAGATACTGACCACAGGTCCTCGAGGGCCTCGTTTTATGTGGTAGAGGTCTGGTGTGGGTCCAATGGGTCCCATTAAGCCTCTAGGACCAGGTGGCCCAGGAGGCCCCAACTTTCCCGAAGGGCCCTCTGGTCCTAGATCTCCTAAAATAATGATTGCTTGATATTAGAAACAACTAAAGTGAGCACAGACATAAAACAAACACGAAAGACCATCATTAATAATTCTAAAATGCTTTTTAGCTATTCCTATGACACATAAACATGGAACTGCTTTGTTGTATCCAGCCGACCAAAAAAACTAGAATTTCCTTGTTGACATAACCTATCAACTCCTTCAATGTTGCCAGCAGGTTTAAGATTTTACATGGGTATTAATCATCATCATTTCATTACACATTCAAATGACTTTTGATAAACTAAAATTTTTTCAACATTTATCAAGAAGTTTAGATATTATCATAGCTAGATCTATCAGTTTATTCGCATGTTAAAAGGATGAGTACATCCTTGCATAGCTTTAATTACTACTTATTTATAAGATAATTTGTACATGAATTTCTTTTCGTCTTGCGGAATTTGATGCAGTCCTATGATTTCTTTCAGTATTTTACCTGGAGGTCCAGGAGAACCTGGCGGCCCTGGAAAATATACAGGTGAGGTCGAGATTTTCTCACTGGTCATCTGTACAGGGATGTCAGCACTATTTGACAGCAATGCCATCTCAGAAAGAAATGTGAAAAAGAACAAAGAATTAAACCATGAAACAAAAACTGAATGAAAAAATAAATGCAAATTAAAAATAACTGAAGTAGTTTATTTCCCCAACCCCCACCCCCCCATCACCGCCACCCTGATTTGGACCATTTGGAAAGTATATAAAACATGCAAATATCTAACAACTTGACTCCATTATAATTTTGGTTTCAAAATGTTTTTACATTAAAATCATTCATAAAGATCTGCACTGTCAAACAAGACAGGAAAATTACACACTGGAGAGCCTACATCTAGTAAGATTATGCTAAATTTCTATCCAATGCCAAAGATGAAAGCTGATCTTCTTACTGCACCAAATAATAAGCTGTAATGAAACCAGATGGTGGCCAGGCAACCCCTCTGCATTATTCAGCTTGACCAGAAAAAATCCTGTTCCGTATGCTAAGTGGCATCCTTATGAAAAAGTTATCTTTGATCTGTGTAACATCATGCGGATTTGGCAAGCCCTGTGGGAAACACGTTAAAACACCTAGCAATGCTGGAAGGGCTTAATTTCTGATTCAGAATTCATGCAAGATGTAGAAGCAGATGTCACACACACAAAAACACACATACACACGCATTGAGCAAGGTTGTGGTTCACCTGCTGATTAGCAGGCGCTATACAAGACTGTAGCCTGCGACCTTGGGAACAGGTGTTTGAACTGAACTGGTTTTAACTTTTATATGATATGAATATATAGGGAATACACTCTTTCATATACTTCACAGTATTGTGAGCAGAGTTAATGATATTTTTGGGTTGTTTTCTTAATATATGCTGTATTATACTGTAAATACACAGTGTGACTGGGGGCATCTAGACCACAGAACTGGAAGTAATAGATCATGTGTTGCAGTGGAGGGTGTTGAGTACCACTGCTGACAGATGCGCGCTCAGATAGGCTACAATGAAATAAAAGGAAAAATGTTTTCCCTTTCCCTTTAATTAACTGCTGGGTTTTATATAAATTTCAAACAAAAGTCTGTTGAATGTTTCACAAGGCATTTCTGCTTGGCCTGTCTGAAGTCAACTGGATGACAGACATTCAAGTTTTCCTTTTATCCCTTACCTTCTGTTTCAGCTGCAGGACGGACATCTTAATCTGGAGGAAATCCTCACATGTGGCTGAGCACGTTTCAGCATTCATTACATTATCGCACTTCTCAAAGAGATGAACTGCTGGGGAAAGAGAAATTGCTCACGTCATATAAGCTGCTGGAAGATGTTCAGAAAACTGTCAACAAAAAGGATAATTACAGTGCTAGTCTTGCTAAATGTGGAGTCATTTAGACATGTTTTGGGGACATTTCTTTAAACATGTAATTCAAAACTATCAAAGTATTAAAAAAACAAGCATTACTTTCATCTTACATTACAACTGTTCTGTTACTTTATAAACCAGAGACAAGGTTTGAAATTTTTACTCATCAAAACATAAAAATGCAAAAATTTTGATATACAATTTTAAGCTGATTTGGTGGCAGTTTGATGGGCTTTTGGAAAGTGCATGTGCTAACAGACAATAAAGTGGGATAAAAAAAGGAAATCTTCAACATTAGCCAGGTTTCCATTCACTAGTGAAGCAAATATAAAGTGATCTTTTATAGGACAGCAAAAAATAAAAAATAAAAAAAAGTATCAGGTTTCAAGCAAAGAAACTAGACAGCATAGTGTCACCATTGCTGGGTGGTATAGGCTACGTTGGTAGTGTTTCTAATTCAGTAAAAGCAGATGTGGCATGAACTGAAAATTTATCATTTATTCCAAGGCTGAGTAGGACTAATATTTACAAGTAATTTATATGACTTGGGCTAAATGTTCATCTTTAAATCAAACACATGCTTTTTACAGTACATTGCTTTAAACTATTAGCTACGGTCAAACAATATCAAATTTAAAATAAAATTATTTTATTTTAGAAGTGACAGAGTAGTAGGAGTAGTCTCTCTAATATGATCACATCTGATCTGTTGTGGGTATATTAAGAGGGGAGCATGTAATTTGTGTATGAAACTTGAGAGAGTTGGACAGCTGAACTTAAGCACTTAATGAGGCCATGGTGCAGCAATTAAAACTATTTTGGCATGTAAAAAATTAAAAAAATATGTGAGTGATTTGCTAAATATATTTCAGGATCAACTATTTGCCTTAATTGCAAGTTTTAGTCTAAAGGATTCCTAGTTAGCAGAAAGCTGCAGCTTTGTTGTACAGAGATGTGAAGGTATAAAAGCAGCCACACACTTGCAGGGTTATTCTGCTCAGCAAGCAGCTCACAATACACAAAGGTGAGAATAGGGCTGTGCCACCAGGAGACTCACACAAAGGCATTATTAGATTATATTGGTATAACTGGAATTGTTTGATTTCATACCTCCTTTGAAAAAAATACTAGAAATTGTCTTTACTGGACAAAATCCTCAGTGATGAGACATTTTCAGAAGAAAATGTTGGCTAAGGCTGGAAACAGCTGGTGAGTCACATCATTGTAATCTTTGGCAGGTCATATGGAATTTGCAAACCTGTTTCCATTCAACCAATCAAATCAACTACAACAAAACTTTTTTCTTTTTTTTTTTTAACAATAATGGAAGTCGTTTTCACCTTTTCCTATTTAAATCTTTTACGTGTGAAGTGTTAAAAACAGCTAGAAAACCCAGCTCCTGTTACATGCAACACCTAAATGTGATTGGTGATTGACTTAGGTAAGAACTTCTTGCCTTAATCAGAATCTTTGGGAAAGTGAAGGACCATCCAACCACTTTCCCTGATAGGGCCCACAATCTCTTTTATACTTTACTGTTAAAACATTGACATTTAGTCAATAAACTTCTTTTTTTTCTGATTCTGATTTTCTCTGGCTTTGTCTCAGCCCTGCTGTTAGGAGCATGGGCCCTGCTCTACATGTGCATATATTTAATGGATGGGTGAAAATGTCTGGACACTATTTTCCTTTCTATATTACGCAGCAGCAGGACACGAGAGAGGAGTATGATCATATGCACCACAGCTTCTCGCTCTCCAGCCTCTACTGAAATGTTATAGTAGGTAACAGAAGATATCCTCATGGGAGGAAGTAGCAAATCTGCAGCCCCTCACTGCTTCACTGGCAACTGAATCTGGGGCAAAAGAAAAGATGTTTTTATCGACTGGGATGTTTGCATTTTCCCCACATGTATCTAGCAAATCAGAGAAGACCAGGAGTCGCAAGGGCAGCAGTATGTTTTGGTGATAGAACTGTTCTGACATATACAAGAGGCAGAGATGTTTAATGATTACCAGGTGTCTTTGTTGGTAGTCCACCCCCTTTCTTTTTCTCCCTCTTTTACACACACACACACACACACACACACACACACACACACACACACACACACACACACACACACACACACACACA